>JAVTVY010004595.1:0-40833 GCA_036873755.1 Hanleya hanleyi
TACTGAACTCGGATTGGACGGATCCGATTTTCTATGATATGAACTAGGCCTACCTAAAATGCATAAAGGTTACATGTACATGTATACGTGTAAGCAAACTATCAAAAAAGAAGCTATATGGCAGATCCATGGCTGACTATTTTGATTTTCATACCGGTACATGGTCAGCAGGTTTTGAATTTACATATAAATGTTACTTGCCATGCTTGTAGCACCAGTCTGTCAGTAATACCTGGCTGAAAAACCCTCCACGGATGTTCCACCTCTTCATTTCTCCACCACATTCCTAAAATACGGAATGAAAAAAGGAATATACGTTGAAGAAATTCATGTATGTTGTGCAGATAATCTACCACATATTTAAACATGGCAAACCTGAAAGTGATCATCTGACATGATCTCCAATCATCAATGGCAACTGTATGTGACGACCAATGTCAACAGTATAGGAAATGAATACCAACAATACTCTGTCAGCAGTGTTTATAAGCTGTGTTGTGTTCCTGGAATCCTAGCCTGCTTTACAAACTGCTCAAAACTTTATACATGACCATGGGCCTATTCCACACTGGTAAATTTCAACTTTCTTTTCAATAAAAAATTAACCCAGAAAGATTAAGAAAATGAAAAAAAAAAATAATCATCAATATCGGTTTACCCAGTGATGTTAACGGATGCAGGAGCTGTAATGGCACTGCTGTACCAGTGAAACATGGAATAGTTCCTGGAGCCGACTAGGGATCATTTGAAATTAACATTACACATGTGTCACATACATTTTACTTTCACTACACGAGGCCAAATTATGCAGAAGGCAAGCTACATACCGGTATTAAAGAATATATTCTGACAAGATCAGAGATTATGGAATACATGTAATTCTAAATTCTAAAGAATAATTCACTATTTGCATATATTTTAAATCATGTCTGGAGAGAGGCCTTCCAGTCTCACATGTGCTAGCCTACCCGATACAGGCGATACAGACAACAATGACCCCCATCAACCCGGGACACAGTGCTCTTCTTTTACGTAGATTTACCATATTAAATCAAATGAGAGGTGACGTAAAGGTGCGACGGTTATGAGAACGGTATCTTAAATTGCGCGTATTTCGCAGTTTAGAGACTGAAGACACATGGACCAGGCGGCGAGGTTGAAATATTGACGGTAAGTATAATCAAATGCAACCTAAAAGTATAATACGCATCTGTAACATTGATCAGTCGCATATTTGTTATCTTTGTGAGCATTATGGCCTGTTTCTGGGATTAAAATTGGCCGACAAGTGTTATTTTGAAGCTGTGTACTTTCACTATCAGTGCTTCCCAGACAAAGAAAAGGTCGTCTTGCGCATGCGCAAATACCCTGTTCAGCTCATGTCATTAAACGGCGGGAATGTTCTGACAGAAAATACGCTTTTGTATATCGCTTTAAGTGCATTCGCTTCAATGAACTAAATGCCCTTATTCAAATTTAGTTTCTTTCATTCTTAATCACAGAGCTGTACACTTATGATGATGTGTAGGTTTAAAAAATTATTCCAAATGAATTCTTAAGTTAATTTTCTTAGATGGGGTCATCTTTTTCCTTTTTTCCAGAAAGTAGCGGCGAGAGTTATTTGCCCTTGAGTGACTTGTGTTCCCCCGGTATGCAACTGAACCAGACGACATTTATGTTTTTCCATTGTGCTACTTCCAATCCAAGGATTAATAAAATATATAGTTTTAGTGTA
Source organism: Hanleya hanleyi (assembly GCA_036873755.1). Lineage (NCBI taxonomy): Eukaryota > Metazoa > Mollusca > Polyplacophora > Lepidopleurida > Hanleyidae > Hanleya > Hanleya hanleyi. The sequence goes on from JAVTVY010004595.1 coordinate 1,736, forward strand.
TTCAAGTCTTTTGTGAAATTCATGTAGCATAGCTACTTTAGACGAGAAATGTCTGCTAACTGTATACTTGGACACAAAATTTGTACCACTCACGTATCTGTCAATATCTTTCAGCCAGGGCTTGTCCTTTAACAGTCTGTCTCCGTGTTTGGCACACAAAGCATCTCTCGACCATCGATCTTCTGTGTCATAGTCGATCAACCCGCCTGTATTCCACGTTAAAAAAGTTGCCAATTGTACACTATTTCCTTTACCGGTGGCCATAACAAATTGTATAGAAGGATCATCCAATTTCAGTCCAAATTAAAGTTCATTTACGTAATTCAATATAGTTCAAAATCAAAAATGGCGGCTGAACTGGGTGCGTTACAAATTTTTACTCGGAAACGGACCGAAACACATTTTTGATAAAGTTGAATGCGATCAATGTAATATGGTACAATTTATTTAATTAAAAGAAATCAAATTGGTTTTAGATTATAGATAATCATGTATGTGTACGATAGGAAATGTTTTTGACGTAAATTGTTATTTAGAGCAGTATATTCAAAACCACGAGAAATACGGATTCCGGACTAGAGTTCAAGTTAGCATTTTGGATTGACTGCAGGCCACTAAATCTACCACAAACGAAAAAAGAGTTCTCCGTTCACCACGGCATATCGTCTGACTCACAACAACAACAGATATTTTTGTTCTTTTGTACCGTTCTCGGCGTGCGCGATTTATCATTGGAATACCTAAGATTTGCAGAAGTTTCAACTGCGCGTAAAACCAAACAAACATATCGACATAAAACTGGATATTTCATATTGATAATATGATCACAGTTAAAACATATCGACATAAAACTGGATATTGCACATTGATAATATGATCACGGTTAAAACATATCGACATAAAACTGGACATTGCATATTGATAATATGATCACAGTTAAAACATATCGACATAAAATTGGAAGGCCTAAGATTTGCAGAAGTTACAGCTGCACGTAAAACCATTCCATGATTTAATTAGTCTGCGAAAGACATTTATATCCACTGTCGTCCTCCTATTTTCTGGCAATTCGATCCAGACTTTGGACCCGAAATCAGTAAAAGAATGGAGACCAGCATTTACTGTTCGACTATGCTGTCTAACAGCTTTGTTGCTGTTTCGTATATTATAATGACTCGGACGTATGCTGATCATATCATTGATGTACTGAGGATTTAGTTTATTTACACATTTAAAAACTTCAGTGGCAATATTTCGAAGTCTGGATAGCTCCAAACTAGGTAAATTTGCTTTTAAAAGAAGATCATCGTAAGAGGAAGTAAAATCCTGAAAAACAAATTTCAGGGCTCTATATTGCACTTTTTCTAATTTCTTCGTATTTGTGGTACCACAGAAGTGCCACACAGCTGGGCAATATCTAAAATTTGACAATATAAAAGATTTATATATCAACAATCTGGTGGCTTGGTCCAGGCTTTTAGCAAACCGTTTCAGCACATTTAGTTGTTTGCTAGCACTTTTGATGACATTTGAGACATGCATATCAAATTTAAGAGTGTTTTCCAGTTGTACACCCAGATGCCTAGCATTTTGGGTGCTGACAACAGTGTTTCCATCAATATCAAGAGTGGTCCCCCTATATCATTTGAGATCATAACCTGAAATTTATCAGGGTTTGCTTGCATCTGATTGTTTTTACACCAGTTTATTACATTCGAGCTTTCAGATTTAATTTTACATATAACTTCATGTTTATCATGTCCGCTGACTAAAACAGAGTTGTCATCAGCAAAATTGAAAGGTTTGCCCTGGGTCAGACTCGAAAAGATATTTCCTTTGTACTGGCATCCATCCTTGCAACCTCATCTTGACAAGCATTTCTTTCCATTTATAGCAGTAATACTAGAATATATTTGCACAAAATTTCTCGCCCATGTCGAAGTTGTATAATATTGTATAATAGCAGTTTCCGGTCCATTTCCGCTGCATTGGAAACAGAGCGGAAACTGACATCAGTTTTTGTCCAGTTTCCATGTACCGGAATCTGGGCGGAAACCTAGGTCAGTTTCTGATCTGTTTCTGCTCAAGCGGAAACCGGCTGGAAACTTGAATAGCAGTTTCCAGTCTATTTCCGCTGGATTGGAAACATGGGGGAAACTCGCGTTGGTTTCCGAGCTGTTTCTGCTCGAGCGGAAACAGGTCTGAAACTCCAGCACCAGTTTTCAGTCCATTTCCGATGCATTGGAAACAGAGCGGAAACTAACATCAGTTTCCCACCCGTTTCCGCTGAAGCGTAATCTGGGCGGAAATTTAAGGACAGCTTTCCGTCCAGTCTCCGTGCACCAGAATCTTAGCGGAAACCTATGTCAGTTTCCGACCTGTTTCTGCGCAACCGGAAACAGGCTAGAAACTTGATAGCAGTTTCCGGTCCATTTCCGCTCCATTTCCGATGCATTGGAAACAGAGCGGAAACTAACATCAGTTTCCCACCCGTTTCCGCTGAAGCGTAATCTGGGCGGAAATTTAAGGACAGCTTTCCGTCCAGTCTCCGTGCACCGGAATCTTAGCGGAAACCTATGTCAGTTTCCGACCTGTTTCTGCGCAACCGGAAACAGGCTAGAAACTTGATAGCAGTTTCCGGTCCATTTCCGCTCCATTTCCGATGCATTGGAAACAGAGCGGAAACTAACATCAGTTTCCCACCCGTTTCCGGTGAAGCGTAATTTGGGCGGAAACTTAACAACAGGTTTCTGTCCAGTTTCCGTGAACCGGATTCTTGGCGGAAACAAAAACACCTGTTTCCACTGGTTTCCGCATCACGGAAACAGGCTGGAAATGGGGTGTTACAGTTTCCAACTGGTTTCCGCCAAGAATCCGCATTTTTGGAAACCAGTACATTTCACCCAGTGAATGGAATATGACAGGCCACCGCTCTGCCATCTTTACTAATCTGTGGTACTGAATTTGAAATGCTTGAGGAGTTCAAGTTTCTAGGTGTAATTTTTAACAACAAATTGAACTGGATTTCACACATTGATTTACCTTTTAAGCAAGTTTCAAGAAACAAAGGAATTTACCATTCACAATAAAATGCAATCAACAAGGAATCACCCTTTATTTTATATTATTCGTGATCTTTCCATATTTTTTGTAAAATTCGGTCGGGAAACACATATGCTACTCATTTAAATCTTTTAATTATACTTGAGAAACGGGCGCTGCCGGTCATTGCCCTATGCAAAAAACTTGACCATGTTGCACCCTTATTTAAGATTTAAGAAAATTTTAACAATACCCAAGGTGAATCTATGCTCTTCTCTGCTGCTGTGGCATAAGTTTGTGAATTCCCCCACCAATTACCCTTTAACTTTAGATATTTTTTAAATAAAACAATCTTCCGTTCTTTCTTATAAAATCTGGGGCCATCTTTTTAAATTTTGCAAATGCCTTTCTGTCTAAACTATCAACATTACGGGACCTCGTGAGTGAAATAAATTACCATCCTCAATTAAATTAATTTCTTTCATGTATTTATTTAAATAAAAAATCAAATCATATATAATTGAATACTGGCTGATTTTCACCATCTTTCTCGTAGTCTTATATTATTTTAGAGAAAGAACAAACCTCATGAGGTTCTATTCCCGCCAAACAATTCTCATTATACATTCTATGTATTTATATTCTTTTCATCAATGGTGAATAAAAGCAAATCAAATCAGTTAACAACTGGAAAGATCTACCATGGATCCGAGTTTTTCATAGCTATGGCACGTTGAAAGGATGTTAACATTAACATCGTTCAACATCGGCACTATCGTGTCAAAGAACAAAGCTACCAAGCTGCGCACCCATCAACAATATACCGTTATGCTGTTCGTTTAAGGAGACATCATCATCAACCAGGTTTGGACTTCAATCACAGATGGTGGATATCCAGGAGTATAGAATACACTAATGTACAGAGAACACAAATGTTTCTGTTGATCGATGCGGAATGCATGTGCGACATGGTTTCTCTGTCCTCGGCACATCCCCTGATGGAATGTTATTTGTGGATGGGGTAGCATCTGGGTTGCCAAAAATGAAGAACGTGTAGAATACAAGCGTCTAGTCCGTCGTTCAATATTCAGCCGTGGTTCACTGGAGACTAACAAACATATCACACTCGCTGAAGCCTCTAATAACCACAGTTTTTGTCTCATATCTGTGAATGGATGCCTGCAACTCAAGAAAACCCATCATTACTATTACACATGCTTAGGCCCGACCAGCTCCACATTTACTGCATATCCATGGCTGGATTTCGTCGGACGCACAATCAGTTCATTTGAGATGCATATCCAGCGTATTATTCCTAGACGTCGTACTTTGGAAACATTCCATCCTTCCCAAATCGTGAAACTTCTATTCCCAAGCTTCACTCTCAGAGATTGCAACCCCACGTCATGGCAAAGTACCCGGTATACAGGAAACTGGGCCAAACTGGGTACATATTGATGATATTGATGTAATGAATTATGAAACGTAAACACCACGGTAAATCTCCATACACAGCTAAATACAATCCATCAGAATCACTAGCAACATGTTAAATTAGACACCTGCATGTTCCTGTATTACATACATAAACCCATCAATCACAAAACTAGACTAATTCGCCTAATTCTGCATGAGTGAAATTGAATATTTATATATTCCACAATCTAATTATATATTCAGAATGATGTGAAAGATACAATCACTGAGCCGCCCACACAACCACAAGCTGCTGAATCCATAATTTCCCACACAAAAAGCCAACCCACAAAAAATCTGTAGGTATATGAAGAATGCTTGTAAATTCACATATGTTAAATATTGTTGCCCTGCGATTCTCATTTTACAAGCAATGTGCATGCATAGGAAGAACACTCAAAGACAGCTCTTATACATGTGCAATGGTGTGTATTCATGTATTTGTCATTGTTTGACCGGTATGAGGCTAAAACCACTGCTCTCTCCCCATCCATAAAAGCAAGAAAGGGTCAAATTTGTTTGTAAACGTATTCGGCATCTGATCACTGACTAAACCAATCACAAACTTGAATGGTTAGTCTATTTACCGTACATCTACCTCTAGTATGCTATCAATCCATTTATAATGTCACATACCAATTTTATAAACGTTGTTCTGTAATTATATACCATAATGTTCATTTATGCCGCAAATGAAGTCACATTAAGGAATATAACACAAACGGGTGATATGACTTTGCGATCAAATCATGCGGTTTGAACGCCAAACTGACACAAACCCTAATGATATTTTGTGCTCAAGGAGCACACACATATATACATGTATAGTTTGCATTATTCACATGTCAACATTTCACTATCATGGAAGTATAGACAATATTTTCGAATGGTCCAGAATTATTTGATCATTTCACAGGCACTGTTATTCGAATTCTTTTTGACATAGACGGGGGAGAGTTGGCCGATTAAATGTAACGTTAAAAGGGTTGTGGAAAACGATGCCGGCGTCCTGAAATAAAGTCATATGAACCCACAGACAAATATACTGACTGAATACTTCTAAAGGCATCACAAGAACCAAAAGTGATTCCTGAAATGATTTGTATCCCAGCCACGCTTTTATTGCAGCTGTTCATGTGCACATCTTGAATGACATTTCCACACGGCCCCTAGCACTGGCACTTAGATACAGAGCACGAAGTGAAATATGACAATGACAGACGCACACACATTGTAGATGGTCTGCCAGCACATCATCAGGAGGAATCCCCGTTTTTTCAATTAATTATTGTGAGTGTGTGGCCATATATCTGCATGCAAGGGACTACTTACCATTTTTGGATAACTTGCAAAACATAATTGATTGATACATGTGCATAGGGTGATACGAAGAGGAAAACAGATAGAACAATGAGGAAACAGCCTTGTTTACATTAATATTATTATATGCTATGTACATGTGTTATATGTATGTTGAAATGTACTAATAAAATGCAATAATAATACTTGCACAGCCCGCATTTATGGCTCTCTAAGATTAAACTGATATATATGTATATGTGGCATTGTTTAACCAGAAATATCATTATAGTGTATACCACATGTTTATCTGTAATTGTCAATTTCAATCCAGTGCTGCTACATCAGGTGTAGATATAAACTACTATGTACATGCACATAGACCTTCCTTAATTGGTTTGGTAGGGGTTAGTATCTCCTCGCCAATAGCTCTGACATTCTGACAAGTAGTACCATACCATAAACAAAATGGTGGACACTAATAACCCTGTCCTGTTTTTACATTCTATTTTGTTAGGACCTTTCACTACATAACTGTTGCGGACAAGACAAGGCATCTTGTGAACTGTATTCCAACCATATAGGAAGTTTCGTCACGTTGATAACTGGCCACCCCTGTACGGTAAGTTTAAACTGTTACTCTTTCTGTTCAATTTATATTATGGGTATAATTTTGGTTTCAATTCAATGCTCATTGTGTCTTCTCTTAATGCTGAAAATCTTGAATGTATTTATATTGCCGTTTATAAAATATGTTCCAAAATGGATGCCATCTCTCTTTCAAATTCATTACAGTCAGTGAGTGGGTTATTTCCCCCTTAACATGTCAGTGGTCATTTTTACACGGCCGTCGGGGCAGCGTGGATGAATAGTTTAGGTGTATGGTATTGGCCTTCAAGGAGAGGAAAGTTGTTACCACACCGTGCCCTGTTGCACGTTGTAACATGTGTAAGGGCACTGCATATCCACTAGATCACTCTCCCAACGCTCATAGAGATGAGTAGTATACAAAGCGTAAAGTGAGGCCTATTGACCTAAAAAAATTTGCATATGACCTCTGTGGCGTCACTCCGGTTCCGGTCGCTTAACCGGAAGTGACCTTTGACCCATGCGCATGCACACAATACCGGACAAAAATGGTGCGCAGTGGTCAAATGTCACTTTCGGTCACGTGACCGGAAGCGGAAGTGACCTCACAGAGGTTATTTCTCCTTAAAGGGGAATGTTATCACCGGACCTATGTAAACGTTAATATATACCTTGATACGGTAAGAAATCGACTATATAGTTTTTCCCCCGATCTTCGAATTTTAAAACGGTAAATTTGGCGATTTAAACGCGTTCCTACCACGAGCCTGTCAAAGCGGTGACCTCTGACCCATGACGTCACAGAGTGAACCAGTCCACCATAGCATTAGCATTAGCATACGTAAACAAGTCAAATCTGCTCCAATATTTTTCGATTTTTCGACTGTATTCTCGTACTTTGGAGGCATCATACCGCGTCGGTGTGTTGTTGGAGGGTGTAGCAACACGAATGGAGATGGATTCAAGTTGCACCCGAGGCCAAACGACGAAAAATCGGGAAGAAATCCGACGAAATTGTGCAGAACACGAGTGTGGGGAAAGCCGACGAAATGGTCTCGCATTTGTTCCGCTCACTTCACTGACGATAGCTATGCAACAACAGAGATGGCAAGAATGTGTGGATATCCCCCTATACTGAAAGAAGATGCTATTCCCAAGATCAAGACAAATAAATCTTTATCAGAAAGAGAAAACAGACAACCCCGCAATCTGCCGGAGTGCGTGAGTTATACAGGGACGACCGGCCTCGTGGAGTCGGCAAGCGACAAACTGGTCCCGCAGACTAGCACTGTAAAACCCCCTGGGTGTTTTGGCACACACCGCTTCCATCGTCCCCTCTACCGAAGTGGACCATAGATTTAATCTTCCACTCTTGAAATTTTGGATCAGTCCCACGGGGTGATCAACCAGCCAATCCTGAATCCTACGTCTTACAGCTATTAAATGAACTGTAATAATCAATATACTTAAGAGCCAAGGCCTTTTAATTAACTTATTCAAGTATATCGGAAATTCACTTCTGGCACCAGCTTATCCTGATTATTTGGTGTCCTTTTGTATCTCCATGTGAGCACATACATTGTACGTTCTTTTGATAAAATAAATTGAAATTGATCACCTGGAAGAATAACTGAAACTAACGGAAAGGTGTGAAGCAAACAATTTTTTTATGGGAGTGTGTCCAAAAAGAATGTGAAAGAATTAAGGTTCAGCGTCGCGCGTTCAGCAATAGGGTGTCCAAAAGAAATAAACTGGGCTTCTCCACAGGTGAGTTAGTTATTGTTTTAACATCAAATAGCTTCCTTTGGAATTGAAACTTTGTTTTCATTTGAGAGGACTTATCCACAGGTATGGATTAGCTCCTGTTTTAACATCAAATCGCTGACAATAATTGGCAAACACATAATAAAATTAAGCAAGTAAGCAATGTAAATAAGCCGGCCTGCCACGGTATAACAATCGGTCCGTCCCGTAAGAAATGAACAATAATAAACCATGCAATGCCAATAAACACACACATATAAAAATAAAGGCGTAAATACATGTAACTACATAGTATGCTCTTACAATAGCAAATTATCTGTAGATTTTAAATGAATAGAGCTTGTGCCGCTGTCTGTGTTATCCGCCATGTTTGACTCTGGCCGCTTCACTGTGTGACGTCACAGGGTAATCACCGGGCGGATTTACTGGGGTTAAAAATCAGGCACTTTGGAGCCGTATTTCAGGATACTGCGTCATCGCTAAAATTTTGAAAAAAATTCTAAAAAATAAGACAGGCCACAGGGAACTGTTTTTTATCGGTTTTAGCCTTTCAAAAATTGTGATAACATTCCCCTTTAATATAAAATCAACAACTGAAGTCCAGTGGAATATCTGCGGTATAAGTTCACCTTTACTTTAGCATTTTTTTATGGCCCATGTTGGTTCCACTGGCACTAGTCTGGCTTTGTAGTACATCGGGGTACAGGGCCGTTGAAGCGCCTGATTATAATGTTGTACTTTCACACTGTCGCTTAAGCCCGGTCGAGTGTGTTGATCGTCTTCATCGCAGGTGAGATCGGATACGGTGATTGCAGGCTTTGAAGAAGGCGTGGTTCGATGAGGTGGCCTTTTGTCGTGTGGGTCATTGTTGACCGAAGATTCTACCCAATATTGGCCCCAACACGGAAGCGGCCAACGGGGCTAAGATCGCACCGAGAAAGCCGCCTTTCTGTAAGTTAGTTTTCTTCTGTGCTTGCGGGACTCGCTTCTGGACCAGGGTTCGGAGACCGGTCTTATGCTTAGCCAACTTTCTCTTCTGTGTCGGAGTCAGTGGCACGTTCTCTTTTAAGACGTTATGCCCGATTTCACAGAGACAGCGCACAAGGTCAGGGTCCACGTACAATAGTCCGAACCAACTCGGACAGGACATTCATAATCCAGCCGTCGTCTAATGGACGACGGCTGGATTATGAATGACGGACTAGACGCTTGTAATTCGATACACGGAGGGCCGGAGCGTGCTTCCGTACTCGAACGGACATCCTGTACATCTAACGTTGTAGCCCATAACCCTGCCCTTTTTATCCTCTGCGAGCTACCTCCTGAATATTCTTTCACTTCAGAAACAAAATCAACTATGATGTTGTATTAATTCTTTTATTATCCCCGCCATCAAACACACACACCCCAGATGGGGAAGCCACTGTGGGTGTGTTTACATTACTTACATTATGTACACGTAGTGGGTCTGTCCAGGAAAAATTCCGGTCCATAGTTGAAGGTGGTCGGGAGTGGCTTGCTTCTGGTCGAAGAGCATATACCCGTGTTGAGGGGTTTTCGCAGCATCTTCAAAGGCTTCCAACGCAAACCGTGTGCGTCCGGGCTACATCCGCCTCGCCAGGTGTCGCAGTTGATTGATATCTCGGATTTTTAAACACCACCAGGTAGTGGCCATTTCAACTGATGTCCCGATGTTCTTTGTTTTTACAGATTCTGCACAATGCAGATGATGCTGAGCCGTCGATGATGACTGCCTTTGGTAAAGAGCTGAGTGACCCGAGCATCCGTCTCCGCCATGAGATCGTCTTGCCTGAGCTCATCGGCCTCCGCATTGAGGCAATACTTGGTGTGAAGTTCGATGTTGACCTGGACTGTATACTCGGTGCGGTGGTGGTGGTGGTGATGACTGGGCTCGTTTCGATCACGGATTTGATGGGTGCTAGCGTGGAGGGCATCTGTACATTCGTCTGACCTGCAGTCACGGCTGGTGACTGTGTCTTTGGTGGGATGAGAAGAGCCCACTTTTGCTTTGCGCGTGGCGCAGCTGCTGTTTGTCCATGGCGCCGTGTTCATGGTCGAGCGTAGAAGGAAGGCTACCTGCTGTGGTTCGTGGCTTTATCCGTTTCATCTGGTTGTCCGGGACCCAGGAATTGAAGCAACTGGGCCAGCCTTGCCATTTCACGAGATTCACCATCTTACCTCGGCGTCGCTTGGTTTTCAGGATGCGTTCCGCAGGGTAGTAGTCTTAGCCTGTTTTCACCACGGGCTGTAAGTCTTGCTCGTATAACGTTCCTTTCAACGCTGTTCATTGAAGATCCTCCAGTTCATATACTCGCGGTTGTCGGGGTATGCGTCGTTTAATCAGGAAGGGCTCATCGCTCCAGTTGAGGAGGTAACTCTTCTCGAACTTGCCCTTGAATTTACTGATCTGTACAGGGGCCGCGACCTTGTACACCTCCTTCGCTAGTGGTGGAGGTTGCATAGTGTACAAGACACGCTTAGGCTTCGTTGCTTCGTAGGCTTCGTTGCATTTGGTAACAGTAATGGGTGCTCTCTGTATACTCCGGTGATAGGCTCGACTGTAACCCTTCACCAGTCGGGGAGAACAGCGATGCACCGCCTTGTATTCTTATAGATGAAATATTTATACATGCGGCCTCTGATCGTCCTGTTGAACCTTTCGACGACCGAAGCCGTCGTCTCGTTGTACGTCTGGTCTTTCAGAAACTGTTGTAACGGTCTGTTGACGAATTCCGTGCCTTCGTCGGTTTGCAAATACAAGGGGTTGCGATCGTCTTGAAGATGCCCTTGAACGCAGGTACGAGATTTCCCCCGGTTTCCGTTCGCATGGGTACAACCCACGCATACTTTGACAAGATATCAATGCACGTCAAGATATACCGATTCCCACCGTTGTGTTTGGAAAAGGCGCTCATATCGACCAAATCGGTCTGTTATTGGGTATACCACCAACGATGACCCGGTTTCATGGAAAATGGCGGCGGGCAGCTCGATGTAAGGTATAGGTGTCTTTTTTTACCAATCTCGAACTTGGGCTCGTATCTCCTGAGGTTTAGCGGCTCGATAGAGGGCAGATAACGCACTGTAGACTGTCGAACTGTCGGGACTGTAATACAACGTTTCCAACATCTTCTCCCAGCTCTTCATGGTGACAAATGATGATGGACCCCGCTCTATCATTTAGTTATAACGGATATATCTTGGGATGGCGTCAGAGTTTCTTTTTGATTTTTTTCTTTGGCTTTTGCCAGCACATCGTCCATGGCAAATGACCAGTCCAACTCGTCTGATGACCGCTCTTCCTCTGTAAGCACCTGATCCATTTCCGCCACGGCATCTTCCAACGCGGACCATAGAACAGCGTAGACGGTAAAATACACTGTACCTTCCTCTAGCCAAGCCAACTGAGCAAAAAAGGGCCGCGTCGGACGTACACATCGCGACACAAGTGGATAAGGTCGCCGTCCAGTTCACCAGGCAACAGTCGTTTGAATTTGGTCCAGCCCTCCCGAGACAGACGAATGTGAGCCGGGAGCGTTTTTGTAGGGTCAGCATCACAGATGCCTCCCTCCTCCATGATATCAACCTTATCCGTATAGACCTAAAGGAAGACCCCGGGGGTCAAACTGAGAAACGCCGGTATTATATTCTCCGTTATGGTCAGTACGTGAATGGCACAATATGTGACTCTCACTCGTATTTATGGGGAGGAAATGTCCGTGACATGAGATCGAAGGATCGGGTGGTCGATCATTTTAGTCACGTAAAACGAACATTCGTCGTCATCTCCACATGCCATTCCAAGCTATCCAAGGTGTTCCGTGGGCCTTATCGATCCGTAATGGTGAAGGCTTGGTCGTACAAGAGTGTATTATGACTAAGGTAAAAAGTACCGGAGCTGGTTCGTCTCCTTATGCCGTAATGAATAGCAAAAAGTGAGATTTAATTTGAAGGCTGTGGCTTGGTTCTCAAAAATGATATAGGCCTGGTGGAGTAGGCGGGTGGTATCAAGTCGAATTTAGGGCGATGTCGGTGAAAACGGTGCCGCATGACAGGCCAATGACGCTGGTAGATCGCACTCACAGCTTCCGGAATCGGTAGTACCTCCGTGGGTGACTATTCGGCATCTGTGGTAAAGTTTCCCTCTCCAGTGGGGACTGGATTCTGGTGAGCTGTGAGTCGGACCTTTCACGTCGCATGGTTTAAGACAAGTGAGTAGCCCTGAAAAATCGGCTATATTTATTAGCCTTCAATATAGTGCATCATGGGATAGCAACATCCTTGCCACGAAGTGACACGTCTTGCCTCGGCGTCGTTCCGTCTTCAGGATCCGTTCCCCACGGTAGTAGTCCTTCAGCGATATAACTATACGTCCTAAAACGTGCCTTCCAGCGGTTCCTCCTGAAGAGTTCCCAGTTGATACAAGTTTGGTTGTCGGGTTGACGCCGTGTGATCACAAAATGTTCATCCATCCAGTTGATGAGGTACGACTTTTGGAACTTGTCCTTGACTTTAATGATCCCCACTTGGTCGCCACACTGGAGTTTATGTGGACATGGACGTTGCTGGGGTTGCCTAGGGTATAGGGCGGCCTGGACTTAGGTTCGTTGTGCTTTTCATGGGGTCCTGTGAATACTGCGTTGATTGGATCTACTGTACCCGTCCCAGAGTCTCTGGAATACATCGATGTTCTGTCGTGTATTCTTTGACGTAAAATGCTTGTACATACGGCATTTGAAGATCCAATTGAACCTTTCGACAACAGATGCCTTTGTCTTTTTGGATGTGTATTTCTTGGACGTAAAATGCTTGTACATACGGCATTTGAAGATCCAATTGAACCTTTCGACAACAGATGCCTTTGTCTCTTTGGACGTGTGAAAGAAGAACACGTTTTGGGTTTTCAGAAACCGTTGGATGAGTTTGATGAAGAATTCTGTGTCTGAGTCGGTTTTTAAGTACAATGGTTTGCGCCCGGTCTTGAAAAGCTGCTTGAATGTATCGATGAGATTCTCCCCCCCCCCCCAATATTCTTTTGGATGGGCAGATCCCATGCATATTACGATAGATTATCGATGCAGGTCAAGAGGTACCGATTGCCGTCGTGTTTAGCAAATTGGAGCGATATGCAAGAGATGGGAAAACTTGACGACGTCTGGCGACTAAAAACAAACATGACTCTACAGGAAAGCAATCCTGGGTACCTAACGTTCATACCCGAGATTACGGTGGATTCTCGGACCTAGCCTTAGTATCTCAGCCGCGCTTTTATTGCAGCCGTTCGTGTGGAGATTATGAAGTATCTACACGGCCCCTTGCACCGGCTTAAACGGAATTAGATACGCTATCTCAGGAGCTGTGATGACAGATCAGCTCAAACAAGTCATCTGATGTTAATGGATGAGTACTGTGGACGTCCGATGGAGTAAACGCCTCAGCTTGGGGGTAAACCTGGTAAATGCAAAAATACCCAGAAAAACTAACCTGTAATATCCGACGCCGTACGGCTTCAATTTCGCACCAAAACAATAAACCTACATGTTTGCCGAGGGACATGTGCAGAGGGCGGGCCTCGGGGACTGACAGTCCACCAACAGAATCCTACCATATACAGGTAATAAATTGGAGCGGGATGCAAGAGGTGGGAAAAATTGACGACGTCTGGCGACTGAAAAGCAATCATATGACTCTACAGGAAAGCAATCTTCGGCACTGTAATGATTGGCCTATTTAGTGAACAGCAAAGCTATTATTTTGCTTTCTCGAAAATAAATTTATTACAAACAATGTAAACACACACACATTTGCACAAACACACACACACAGCTTAGATACTTTTCATTGAAGATACTCTTGATCAATTGATCAGATAACTAAATTATTGGTCAGACAACTAAACTGATCAGATAATTAAATTTAACCATCGAGTCCATGTAAGCGTTCATTCGAAAGTTTCTTTACAAGTTCTTTCCAAAGCCTATTTAGAAATTATTTCAAAGTTCATTTCATAGACCAGAGGACAGGATAGTTCTTCAACAAATACCAGTTCGACAGGATGACAGCCATTAGAGGATCCTGGATACAGTATAGATGAGTTGGTCATTCAGGACATCAGAACAAGAATAGTTGAATACATTGCATTAGATAACCAGCCACTTCACTCTAGAAATGATTCGATCACCGTGCTTTTGTTGCCAACCGGACACCATAGTTCTGTTCCTGTATCCATAAGCACTGTAGATCAACCAAAGATACAATTTACTACATTAATCAACATAATGCGCGGCTTATTACAATATTCAATAGAATGCGCAATTTACTAAAGTATTCAATATAATGCGGAACGTTACACATAGGTATGCATACATGAAATAATTACATATGTTACATACGCATGTATGCCTATGGGGATAACGAATGCCTCCAATAATTCCGTTACAAATTACTCCATTTTAACCGGCATAACTCCTAATCAAACTGAATCATAAACAACAACATACCTCTAAATCACATACCTCTAGTACAGCTCAGCTTCTACTTAGTGTTAGACACCCATGTATATATCCACAATTTGTCCAGGACCCTCGTCCGGCAAATATACTATCTTTACCATATCAGGCAAGATTTTCATAATAAATCTGTACCATATCAGGCAAGATTTCCACAATAAATCTATACCATATCAGGCAAGATTTCCACAAAGCACGCTCGCGCTATAACAATACCGGTCTCTCTGACCGTGTTACGGTTCTCTCCGAACAAATATAAAAAACTATGCCAAGCTGACGCAAAACACTGAGGTTTTAACCTTTGCTATAACACTATCATGCAAATTCTAATCGCTCATCACGAACTAAATCAGTTCATGCACCAAAGTATTTTTGTTTATGCAAAATATCCAGACTCGGCCTATACCGGCGATTGTGGGCTGCTAGTTTCGTTTCACATATGGTTATAGTCATACATTACCATTTAACCCTACCTGGCCTGGGGGGGGGGGGAGGCGGAAAGTGCCCCCCTAGTGAACTTTTCTCTGCTGCTCCGAAACGACAAAACCGAGGAGGCTGAAACTTGGTGACTTTTACGCTTATCTTATTGGGGTCATTTTGAGCCTATTTTCAATAACCCCCGGGCAGAGGATCATGGGTAAATTCAAAATGGCGGCCATGTGATATCCGCGAAAGTCGTGTTTTCAATCTTTTCGCTCCATTTCTTCACATTTTCCTTGCATAAAAGGCCTTAAAAGTATTTTATTTATGCAAAACTAATTATTCTCTATTTTATTAGATTTTTTCGAGAGAAAAATCTGAAAAATGAAAATTTCGAAAAATCGACCCCAAAAAGGCCGAAAAATGACTTCCGAGAAGATTACGTCACTGTGACGTCATCGTCGCGGCCATCTTGGCTTTTTTTACATTTTCCGGTAGAGCTTGAACCCAAGATACTGTGTGGTAAGTTTCAGCGCTCTAGCCTTAGTGGTAGAGAAAATATATAGGGGGGGCACTTTCCGCCCCCCCCCCAGGCTGCGATACACCCCAAATCGCCCAGGCCAGATAGGGTTAAGGTGACACCAAATACATACAACCGCACTGATGCGTACTTCCTACATTCGCGTGGGTTGCCATGCCGGATTACTGCTAATACATCACATCACTACTTCACAATCCTGATGAATAAATTATGAATACATCAACGTGGTTAATGACAACGGCCAGCTCGATGTTATCTATACTGGGTGTCTTACCAGTCTTCGACTTTCAATTGACGGATCCCTTGATGTTTTGCCAACCCGGTAGAGGGCGTTCACCCCGGTATGCACTGCGAGGATCTGAGCATTAATAAATTTGTCCAACAGCTTCTCTCGGCGCTTCATCATAACTACTGATGTGGGCCCCTGGGCCAAGCCTTTATTCATAACGTTGCATAAATGTACGGATGGTTCAATCGTGAGACTTTTATAGCGTGCCGGTAAACGTTTCATCCATCCGAGTGAGTAACCAACCGTAACTGTGCTTTCTCTACTACTCCTCGAGTGCGCATGCGCGTATTACCCCCTATCGTATTCCACCCAGCGGAAGTTCCAATACAACCATGTTCTTACCTCAAAAGGCCAGTGTATAAGGCTATATAGGTGGGCATTTCCCCATGCAGTGAGCAGACCGAAACTGCCGCCCTTTCTCTACTACGGATGACGCCATCGTACTCTACTGCGTGGGCCTATTCAGTCACGACCGTATGGGCTCGTATATAGGGTATATAGGTACACATAATCCCAGTGTGCACTCAAACATTATTATTACTACTCCACACACCATGGACAGCACGCCAGTCGCAGTTTACACAACAAAAGCTTCAATTCGATATCCTGTACGCCACACTGGTTCCACGTATATCCCCTGGATCGCCCAAACACGCCCCTGTGCCATCTTTGGACAGTATCCCATTTTAGTCGTCACACCCAGAGCTTCACTGCGACACCCACCACGCTACATTTAGAACAAGTATAGCCCCTAGATCACCCGAATACGCCCCTGTACAAATGTCATTTCTCATATGCGTTCTCTACTTCTGATGTCACCAATGACAACACCTAGTCATTTTCTGGAGTCATGCTGCAATGGAGTCACTCCGTAACTCCTACCACTGGTCCAAGTCCCCAGGACAATGGTTATACAACCTTCAAACATCCCTCATTATCTATATCTCCCAAGCACGATGAAAAGAGATCGTGGTTTCTCTACTACTGCGGGGATAATAAACGAAAAAAAGGGGAACACCATTCGTGTTATGAAAATATGACAGCCATTGATATGTATACCATTTGATAGCCATAGTTTGGTTTGGTTTGGTTTGATTGGGCACTCCATCGTATTACAATGGGCACAGGTCATACAGAGTATGCTGTGCAACCCGTTCGCCCACACCGCCCTACGCATGCTCCCTCCTACCAATGACGCATAGACATCGGTAATTCCCCATTATATCTTCTTTACATCTGTATCCATATCTTCTAATGTTGATCAGGTCCCATACAGAGTATGCCGTGCAACGCGTTCCCCCACACCGCCCTACACATGCTCCCTCATACCAATGACGCATAGCCATCGGTAATTCCCCAACTATCTTCTTTGCATATATATCCATATCATCTAACCTTGATCAGTCTTCCCTCTATTTCTCTTAATCATCTCTATATATTCACCAATTATTTCACCCATTTCTCTTCATTTTCCCCAATAAAATACCCCAATATGTCCCATCATTTTGCCTATTTTCCGAAATCATAAATCCAGTGCCATGGAAATTTCACCCATTATTTCTCATTTTCCTCAATGCAATATCCCACTATTTTTCCCTTATACAGAGTATGCCGTGCAACGCGTTCCCCCACCCCGCCCTACAATTGCTCCCTCATATCAATGACGCATAGCCATGGTAATTCCCCATTATATCTTCTTTACATCTGTATCCATATCATCTAACCTTGATCAGGTCCCCAGTCTTACCTTTATTTCTCTTAATCGTCTCTATATATTCACCAATTATTCCACCCATTTCTTTTCATTTTCTCCAATAAAATACCCCAATATTTCCCGTCATTTTGCCTATTTCCGGAGATCATAAATCCAGTGGCATGTAAATAACACCCAGTATTTCTCATTTTCCTCAATGCAATATCCCACTATTTTTCTTTTACTGTGCATATTCATTCAATGTCATAAAATACCATGCCTTATATACACCTGTGCTTTCCCCAAGTATTTTCACTTGTTATTCTCTATCATCCCAGTAAATTCCCTCATTGTGCATATTCACACTCATGCTTCCCACTGTCTTCTGTGATCACTCTCTTAATTTTCCCTTATTTTCCACGATCAAATATGCCCGTATACACCCTCGTGCCCATTCCCGCAGGATAATATAATCCAATGCCATAGCTTCCATCATCCAGCATTCCCAGACCAGCCTGTGTGCATGAATGTTCCCTTGTGTCAATGGTAAATAATTCCTGATGCTTACTTCTCCCCATCATCTCTGATTTTATTTGAATAATCTTGCCATTTCCCCTGACCCGTATATACCTTATTCGCCTAGTCCAACTCTTTTCGTACTTCCCAAACATCCCTAATAAAATCATTAATGAGACCACTCTCCTGTCTATTCAATGGGTGTGTACCTAATCCAAGTACCTCAGTTAAACATGTATTGTCCCCGTCATCCCAGCTCACTTTCTGCCACTGTATCCCATTCATGGTACTCTTTTTGAGTACATTCTTTTTCAGCATCGCTCTTTCTGCATTAAATCTGACATATTTTAGTATTATGTGTTTACTATCTTCCACTTCCCCACAAGTTCTACACTTCTTTTCTTCCAAGTCCCTCTTCAGTCTACTTCGAGTTGCCAGTGATCCGGCTCTAGCTTTTGCCAACCAAGAAAAATCTCCCATCCAGTCAACATAATTCTCACGCTTAGGAAATTCTTTGTTCCCATACACCTGGAGTGAGATCTTACTATTCACACCTTCCCTCCAGCTGTCCTCCCATCCATCCTGAAGAATCAGGAATACTTCTTTTTTCCACTGTTTACTCCCATTTTCTATCATCGATAAATCAATATCATGTCGTCGTCTTATTATATCTAGTTCCTCAAACCATCCTGTGCGTTTGTTTATTCTGATTCCTTCCTTCCACACTACTTTAGCCCATTTGTCCTCATCCAATAAACTAAGCCGTCCATAATAGTTTAGCTTCAATCTGCTAACTTTCTCCTCCATCCTTGCCCATCCAAGCTCCCCATAAATAGCTTCCGTTGCTGTCAGCCTGTTTACCCCTAGGATCCATCTGCCCACCTGGAGCTCCACCAAATTTAGAGCCTCTACCGTTTGCCTATCAAGCTCTACAATTTCCACTCCATATAAAATCCTGGAGATAGCTACTCTCTCTCAAAGTATTCTAGCACACATACTACGATTACAGGAGTTGCTACTTATAGACTTGATCAATCCGAGCATTTGTTTAGCCTTGCTAACCATTAACTGTTTTTGGCTGACAAAAATACTACCCTTCGTCCTCACTTTAACTCCCAAATACTTGGATTCGTCCACCTCTCCTATCTCCATATCATATTCTTCACCTTCCTTCACATCAATTTTTCCTAGTTTCCATTTAGTATTACCATGTTTAACTTGTCCACCAACCATAACAGCACTCTTTATGGGACTATACAAGACCTTACGTTCAAAACCAAATATTCCTGCTATGTCCAGTAGAATCTGTAATTCCTTTCTCTTTTCTGCTAGTAACAGAATATCATCTGCGAAGAAGACCCCAGGCATAATTTGTTTTCCTATCTTAATGCCCACCCCTGATGCTAATAACCGTCTCCCTAACTCTGCAAGGTACAAGGCGAATAATAATGGAGACAGAACACAACCCTGTTTCAATCCTTCTTTTAGCTCTATGAAATCTGTCTCAACATCCCCGAAGCCTATCTTGAATTTGACTTCTTTATATAAACTTTTAACTATATTCAAAATCTTGCCACTATAACCTAACCCTTGTAGAACTCTCCATAGTGCTTCTCTCCATACTCTATCATATGCTTTTCTTATGTCTATGAATGCCAAGCAACTGCATAAACAGGGAAATTTGACTTTTGTCTTGCTTGAAGCCAATAAATATACTTTTTCTCTTGTCAAATTTCCCCAGTATTGATATATAAATAATACCGAACACATATGGTTGTTTTTCAAATATGTCATAAAAAAAAACAGAGGGTCACCATGATTTTAAGTGGCGGTATAACAGATGATTGAAGCCTTCTCAGTCCATCCCCCATATACAGGTATGTCTATCGGTAATACTTGTGATATGAACCTGACCTATATAGATGATGTTTCCAGAGGGTTTGGGGTTGGGGAATATTCTGAGGTGTTCATCCGTAAAACAGTAATGCAATTATAAGTTTACCTTTTTGTTGAAAGTTGCAACGGGAGTAGTTTGGAAGGGAGGCGGGGGTACACCAACAGCATAATTATCAACCTCTGTATCACTTCCGCTTTACAACTGTTGAATCTAAAATGGTCATTATTTGGTCAGGTTTATAGAAGCGCCAGTGATTTACATAAATAATTTTGTTGTGTCAGCTATCAGTCTTTTGTTCCTTTTTACGTTTGTTATGAAGTTCAGCATGTTGTGAAAAATTCAACAAATCATGTTACAGCTACCATAAGCACATGGAAATGAACGTTCTCTACCCCCAATACTAGCAGTTAAGTACATGTATCTCCGACTTGTTCCATAAACGACATGTTGTACCTCCAAGAGAGAGAGAGAGAGAGAGAGAGAGAGATAGAGAGAATTCAGATTTAATGTCGCGTTCAGCAATATTTCAGCTATGTAGCGACGATCAAATAAAATTCCAAGTACTCAACCCAAGAACTTAGTAATCCAACACGTGAAAACATACACACATTAAAACTTATGCAACACACCGATTTCTCTCAAATAACCCAAGACACAGTCATCTTTCACCCGACTAAAAAGATCTTCCAAAGTAGTCGCTTGATAAAAAGAATCTCTTACAATCTTAAGTTCTATGCAGTCGATAAGAATATGTTCACCGTGAAATCTTCGTGGCATAGAATACACCTTGGGACTTTTTCTAGTAAAGTTTCGCGAGTTAATCGTGTACATTGCCTGATCATGGTTAGATCGAAACGTTCCTGGTTGTTCAGATGTGTATAGCTTACAGTTTTTTTGAAATTATTACTATTCACAGCATCCCATAAAGATTGAAACAGCCGTCTCACATAAGCACAGATAGAGGGTCTGAAATCGCTATATGGGATTCCAACAGGATCCCTCCAAGAAACGAGGCGGCCAAATTGGTCACATATAGTAGGAAAATATGGCTGATGCAAAATTTGAATGGTATTCAGCGTCAAACGAACTAAGGAATATTCCTTTAAGCATTTCATAGGTCAGTAATTTTATATTTGGTAGATCAAGATATCGTCTACACCATGGATCACTCACCGTTCTAAGTTTGCATGAGCCATGTGTGCCCACTATATGTGACCAATGTAGAGTTCCTAGTTAGAGAGCCCTTTTGCCATTTTTTAACGTCTCAGTATAAAACTACACATATAATTTATTCCCTGCGTTGCTTGAGCACTGAAACTCCGTCGGGTATTTTTGTATTTGGTTCTCATGGAGCCCTGGGCGGGGGCACGTGACTGTCAGTGGAGAAAAATGCGAACTGCGCATTGCTATCTGCTGGCCGGTTAATCGTGGTCATATCGCACATGTCAATATTTTTGAGGAGTAGTTAACTAGTCATCAGAGGCTATCGTTTCAAGAGAGGGCACCTCTTTGTTACAAGCAAGGCCCATTCTTCTTGTCACAGGTAATGTCACCTGAGTGGTCGACATAATTCTTCGCAATAGCTGTTGAAGTGTCGAAAACAAAAAAATAATGGCGGCCGAAATGATACATTTCAATGGGACAGTCATATTTGCCTTAGAATTTGGATATTGCGTATTGTTGTGTAGGTTTTCTGTGACTGTGATGATGTCAATGCGAGCATTTAGAAATATCCGCTGCAATTATTACAGCAGTATATGATTAAGAATATCACGTCACTTAACCCTATATATATCTGGACTGGGGGAGGGGGAGGAATCCGCTCCTTCTCAGTAAACGTTTTTCCCGTGTTTCTAAACGATGGAAACCAGAGAGCCGAAGCTACATTACTTTGTAGCTTATCACCTTGGTGTCATTTCGATCGTATTTGTATAACCCTCCGCGCAGAGGATCATGAAGAAATTCAAAATGGCGCCTATGTGGGATATCAAAACAGTTTTAGCCTTTTTCTTCAGAATTTTCCCTTTCCGCTGAAAAATTGGACAAAACTATTTCATTTGACCTCAGATGAATATTTACTAAATTATCATGCAGTTTTTGAAAAGAAAATTGCACAAACGAAAACTTCGGTAATTCCGACTGAAAAATCGCTGTGACGTCATCATGGTGGCCATCTTGGTTTTTTTCACACTTTTCGTTATAGAGCATGACCCAGCGGTATAGTGTGGCAAGTTTCCACTCTTTGAACCCATGAATAGCAAAAAATATTTTGGGGAGTGGCGGAATCAGTCAACCCCCAGGCGGCTATCTCCCCCCAATGCCACCCTCTTCCCCGTCATACACACACGGCCCAAATCGCCCAGGCCAGATAGGGTTAAATCTTTCTGGCATCGGCGAAGTGGGGTTTACTGTATGATATGGGGTGGTGTCATTTCCATGCTACCCTGAAATATTTTCCTTACACCTTGGGCTAGGGCGCTGAACTTTTCCTCAATTTTAACTTGGGCTGAAGTTCTACAAAAAACAAATCTGATAAAATCCAAGATGGCTGCCCTGATGACATCTCAGCCATATTTTGGACCGATTTTTCGGTCTGATTTCCGGAGTTTAGTATTACCGTTATTTCCTGCAAAAATACAAGATGAAATAGGAATACAAAAACCTATCCGATTATGGACACTGTGAGCAAAAAGCTAAGCTAAGAAAACATTAAAAATATACTATCATGCTTTATTCGGAATATTTAATAGATGGTAAATCTGATGATATGTAATAAACTGAACTGGAAGTTGGATTATGCATATACAATACACAAGTAGGGCATTTTACGTGGTTATTTTGACGTCTTATGTAACGTTCATACTTAAAATCCAGTTACATTTCTATGACCATCTCCCTAGTATAATCCGTGGCGTGTCCGACTCCAACTCTTCATCCTCCTCCGCTTTACTCACTGCACAGCGGGTCGCATAGGTGTGGCGCGGGATAGGGTGGGGCGAGAGACCTGGGGTTTTCGCTACCTGAGCTTCCATGGGCCAGGCTTACACCCTACAGTAGAGTGTGTCGACTGCGCATGCGCGATGAGTAGTGCGCGATGAGTAGTATAGAAAGGGCACGCGATCTCCTTATCCCTATAGGTGTGGCGCGGGATAGGGTGGGGTGAGAGATCTGGGGTTTTCGCTACCTGAGATTCCATGGGCCAGGCTTGCACCCTACAGTAGAATGGGTCGACTGCGCATGCGCGAAGAGTAGTGCGCGATGAGTAGTATAGAAAGGGCACGCGATCTCCCTATCCCTATAAACTAACACATGGGGGTGAATGAACCCATGGGGTTGAATGAGTCACAGGGGTGAATGAGCACTCGTAATCATAATTGCTGAACATCAAAAAATATAAATGGACATCAAGATAAAGAGAATCCACTAAGTTTTCACGGATTAGCGCTTCTTTCTTTCGTTTGAATATAGTCCCATGGTGGCCATTTTGAATCACGCTATTATAACCAAATATGGCCACCTAGGTGTTCATCCTGGAAATATAGCTGTCAGATCTATGCAGTTTATTTTGCTTGTAACACAGATATGCCAACGAAACAAGATTTTGGCATCTTTCTGGGATCTGACTAGCTCACAAGACTATCGATCTATTTGGCCTACAAACAGTTGCCGGTAAACGCAACTAAAGCGAGCCGTCAACCAGGATATACAAGGCTTTTGCAACTGTTATCTAAACAGCGGAGTCGGCTAACATTTGCGAATACCATCACACGCGTCACAGTCGAGTTCCGATCCGATATTCTTTCAGATAGGCTATATGGAAATACTGGGTTCATCATGGATATTCTGCTATGCCAAAATAAACTGTTTTCAGAGTCCGGTTTGGAAAAATGTATAAAAGAACGAAAACAAAAGCGAGACAGCTGTGCCATGAAATGCATAGCACAAAACTACCTCACTGAACCCCACGACCGCGAAATAAAAACGGGTGAAATATTTAACAAACACTGAGGCTGTGTTGTGTTGTACCTGGATAGAAATACAGCTGTCGCAGTTTGTTTCAATTGAAGCGTGCGATGAGGTCTGTTTATGTGATAACGAGTTCTGTCCGTCCGTCTTTCCGTCGGTAGGTTTTAGCGCCCATCCGTTAATTTTGTAAGTTGTGCGATATCTCCAGTGCCAGGTTCTGGATTGGTACCAAACATTGGGTATACCTTAAAAACGGGGTAGAAAGGAACCATATTCATTTTGAGGTCAAAGATGAAGATCGCTGTGGCCGAAAATCAATAAATCATTGAAAATTGTTATGTTGATGCTGCAAGAGATGTGGATTGTAATGGCGAAGAAGAAGTTTCTTATTTTTTAATTCTACGCCAAATTTGGTCATAGGGTATTGTCTGCGTGGTGCGTCCGTCCGTCTGTCCATGTGGCTTCTAAACACAATGTCTCTTGAAGGATTATTTTCAAGCTTTTCGAATTCAGAATACCTAATGAATACGACTGATCTTGGCCTATTTCATCGAAGTCAAATTCTAGGATTGGTGATATCTTCTGAAAGATTATAGGCTCCTATAACCTGTTGGAATCCTTATTGAAGATGCTGAATCTGTCCTGGATAATGTTGAACGGGGGGGGGTATATAGCCATTATATGACCTCACACAAGAAAAGTAGATCAATGAACATGGAGCTTAACATATCAGTGAACATGGAGCTTAACATATTGGGTTACCGCGGAACATTCTTAACAGTGTTCGATTACTTCCCTTCTGGGCAGGTGTAACATTGTGCACGTTGTCCAAGAAAAAATATCTGTTTTTCTTCCTTAATTTCTTCTCCATGTAAGTTATTGAGAGACGTTTCTCTATTGAATCGTCGTCAGTATCGTATGCTGTGTATACATCGTAAATACTTTGTTCACCGTAAATGTTTTCTTTTCCATCGCCGTAAACCGTATGTTGGCTGTAGACGCTGTGTCGGCTATATCCGCCATGATTTTCCCACTGCGTTTCGTGCACACTGTGTTCATTGCACAGAATATAATCACTGCAGATGCACTGCTCACGACGAATGAGTTCCACATCGGAACACTGTTCGCTACAAATGGACTGCTTTACGCTGGAGCAATACGGGCCTTCTTTGCACAGTTCATCACACATGCACATGCTTCGTTCACATTCCCCATCAGTGATATTCGGATCCCTGGGTATGAAACCGGACATGGCGTCATTATGTAAAGCTTCGAGATATGTTGATCTTTCTTTATGTTCTGCCTCTGGGGACCCTCGAGTATCGCATGCGTTTTTCACGACTTTGTCACATTCGAACGTTTCATTGTCGGCAAGCCGTTTTTCCGATCCCATCGATTCTAGTGCAATGGCTATGTCGTACAGACTTTCTCGTTCCAATTTCCGCTCGTCAGGGGTGTTATCATCGAGACTTGAAACTGTCGGGGGAAGAGTAATTGCACTACTTTTAGCATTTATTCTATTTGACATATCATTTCTGCTTAAATTCCTGCGTAATTTTTTTACATTTGGGAGATGAACAATACTGTCTTCGAGAGTATGTGAAGAATTGGACTTAATAACAACACTACTACTCGACTTCTCCATATACTCTAACGAGGGCATAGCACATGTGGTGGCATCCTGTGCCTTCGACTCTTCCTTGTCTATGACTTTGCCATCCACTTGTTCTTTACACGAGATTACACCTCCGGTATCTCCTGATATGATGGCTGTATCTGTAACGGCTAAATTCCCAGAATTAGAGACAGTCTCATGCTCGCAAGTTGTTGCGATTATTCGGCCAGAATCTGTGAGAGCTACTTCTGGAGGATTGTTTATTGTTTCAGATTGTAAATGCTGCTGAGATTGTAAATGCTGCTGGCTCTCACAGAGCTCGTCGTCAACTTCGGAACGATAAGTGTCATAGATGCTCTGATTATTGTAAATACTGTCCTCACAATCGTGTTGATCGTCTCTATTCTCAGCATCAACACTGTAAGAGATTCCTCCATTAGTATCATCATCACTGCCTGCTAACTTCTTGACCAAATCAGCATCCTCCATATCGCGGCTTTTCATCATGTTGACCGTTTCTTCAGTCAGGACAGATTCATCATTAGAGCTGACTTTTTCAACATCAGTTTCAAAGTGTTCGATTTCTATGTCACGGGAGTTGCTTTCTTCTGTCGACCAGTCCTTTTCACTTTTGATGGACTCTTTCTCGATATGGAATGAATCAGAGCTTTCATTTTCAGGTAATATCCTACATTGCTCAGTAGCCTCACTATCACCAGTAGCGGTAGTTAGATCCTCAGAACTGTCCGTATCCATTGTTCTGTGCACCTCTGAGTCATCGATGCAATGTCCATGTAATTCGTTAGTTTCCGGATGGTGCCGAGCGGCGGTTTCTCTTGTATCATTGGCATCAACACCACCAGCATCCGCTAGCACACAAGGTAAACCGCATTCATCAGTACTGTTCAAATTCTCACCTGTTTCTGAAGTACTAGGACCAGATTTATATTCCACTGCACTATTTTCCGTCACATTAGCACTCAATCCTTTTCCGCCATCTGTGTTTGGAACAATCTTATTATTCAATGAAGCGTTTGTCTTAATATTTTTCAGTTTTCTTCTGCTAGAAACCTTCTTAACATTGGGATCGTGATAAACGACAGGCTCCGACAATTTGGGATCCGGAATCTTTTTTTGTGTTGCAGGATTTAATAATAATGAGTCGGACAGTTTGCCTTCTGGAACCTTCACACCACATTCTGGAACCTTCACACCACATTCTGGAACCTTCACACCACATTCGTGTTCACTACCCACAACGTTTACATTTTGATCAGCGGACGCGGCCTGTCGAAGGCCACCTTGTGTTATAAGACAGGTCTCACAAATTCTACGTTCCACTTGCCTGTCGCCATTTAAATCCACTCCACATTCATCACAGTGCCGACCATCGTTATTTCGCTTGGCCCTGTTTCGTTTTAATCGGAGTTTGGCGAAGAATTTACTTCTGTTCACCAGTCTTTCAAATGATTGGCCAGCACTGTTACCCTTGACGCCGATAACGCCTCCTGAAATCCTCTCTGAATATCTACCTTCGACAGACCGTTCATTTCCTTTGTCACCATCAGATGCGCTTGCAGTTTCTGGATGCTTCTTTTTGTTTCTGCAGTCAGTCTTTAATATTAACGATCCGCAATGGCCACAGTAGCAGTTTACAACCAGTACACTGTTACCTCTGGAATCTAGTCCAATTTCACTACGAATTGCGTAGTCTGCATATTTCGAACAGCAGTCCTTGGTCTTTTTAACTGAGCCATTTTCGGTGGGCTCCATTTTTGGATCATCACCATTACGGGAAGAACTCATTCTTGGACTCGGCAGTTACAAATTTGCCTTCAGTTTTTAATACACAAACTTGTTACTCGACGTATGTTAAAACTCGGCGGTCTGTCGCATGTCCGATGATATGGGGTCTGTGCACGTCCATATCTTGCAGATGAACTCCATTCCGTTCCAAACAGTTGCTAGTCAACCAACAGCGAGCAGCTAATCAGCAATTTATCCCCTGAAAAGACCAAAAAACATTCAACATATCAGAATTCGGTTAGATAGACGATGAAACATTTAATGGTACATAAACTGTTTATATGCGCTGAAAAAATAACATTGCATTTTGGCGAATACAAACAACGGTGGTGGGAACATTGGACGGCATGTCTGACAAAGATTCACATGATACAAGTTGAGGTTCTGATTACATTGTCCACATGGCCGGACAGATGTACAAGGCTCAAATGTCTGCCTATAATTGTCCCCTATCCACGATGAAGGTTGGGGGCAGCTGATACTGAGAGATGGTTCGGGGAAATGTGCCCCTTGTCTGGGTGAAAGTATAGAAGCATCTATGATTTGGATATAGGGTACAGGGTTAGGATTATTGATTTACAACCGACATAGGGATATTCCTTTTGTACTTATTTACCGCTGGGACGTCTTTCATACCGATTGGAAACCCGAAATTGGGCATGCAGTATGCAGGCCTTGACCTATTTACTTTTCCAAGCGACATGTACAGCATGGAAAACAGTCATAAAGCGTCGCAATCAATTCTACTCGCAATGGGATTGTACGGCTGGCGAATTTACGGTGACCTATATATATCTCGTGCTCACCATGGTTACCAACCTCCAAACAAGGTTTTCTCCCATTCTGCTATGTCTATCGACCCTGCCGTACGCAACTTACAGACCGTCAACGAACGCGCTGTCATTCCCTACACAACGGAGCTCCACCAGGTCGTGTAGCTTTCGGCGGAGATTTAAAATGCGAGATCCAAATTAAGCAGAGCATTTCGCGGATTTGCCAGACAAAAGAAAACAAACGGCGATTGGATAACTAGTCACATACTTATAACGACAACAATCAGTCAGTGCTAACGGTGTATTTTTTAAATCAGCGTTTAATTTCAGAACCAAAGACTCACGCACGTTCTCATCTGTGAAATATTAAATATCTTTGCATTTATCATGTTGAGTAGGAATCTTTCGCTGGTAGGATCTAGGTTCCGCTAAATTATCTTTATGAGAGACAACCCTGTCGGAGGCTGTACGGGTACTCGAATTTGACCGTACGGTAAACATGAGAGCTGTCTGGGAAGACTGGACCATTTGGGGACAAAAGGCCGGAAGAAATCAAAGTATATTATTTTTTTCGGCACAGAATAGGAGAGCATTTTAGAGCTAGACAATTTTTGGCATTCGGTTTCTATACAGTATATTGTGAGAAGAATGTACCTGTGTTATTGGAGGAGGGAGATTTTTCTGAAGCTCAGCAAATACTGCTGCGGTCTAAAATTTTGCCTTATAGTTGACATTCATTTTGCACACGACACACAAGACACTGAAAGGTAGAATTCGTTTTAGCTTGAGCGATAGGTTTAATTTTAGGGCCTAGGGTTAGTGTTAGGCTATATGGGTTGAATCAAACATGGGGAAATAATCTGTCATGGGGAATATCTGAGCTTATTATACAGACCGATGTCCTCTTAACATTACCTCTGTATCGTCCACGCTTCTACTGTAGTTATTCATTCGAATACCTTGAAAACCGAGTAGATACGTTGGGTGTGGTCAATTGGATTGTATTAATTCCCAAATACGACAACGTGACTGCCATACTTATCGCTTCTCTTTTCAAAAAAGAAAACCATGAAAAAAAGAAAATGTTGTTTGATTGTTCGTCCGCACTAATGAAAATAATCTATTAATTTTGGAGCTATTCTGACGAAGTGTTGGACTTTGAAACTGATATTGTACGTATAATTCTTTGAATAGATATTTAATGTCTGACTGGATATGGTGATGGAAGTAAGGTTCTAGTTGAATGACCCCTTTCCTTCCACAAGGTGCGCTTGTTTGTTTTCTAAATTTTCTAAACGTTAGTCAGAAAAATGTTTATGCGCCATAACTTTTTTATGGTGATGATCCCTGGTCGTCAGCCTTTCAGGTGATGAAAATGATGATGGGCTCAGTTCATCACCCTTTAACCCTCAATGGCATGGGGAGGGGAGGCGATTACACTCCCCCCCCCCCCCTTACCTACCAAACTTATAACCGCAGTTCCGGAAAGAAGACAAAAGAGCTGAAACTTCCTGACTTTTTCGAGAACCGTAGACATAATCCTCGGTCCAAAGGATCATGGGGAAGTTTAAATGGCTACCACGAGGTGTCCTCAGAAAATCGTGTTTCTTTTTTTCCGTCCAGTTTGACACATTTTTCTTGCCTAAAATGACATGAAAGTAATTTATTTTGTCCAAACCAATTATTCACTATCGTATTAATTAGTTTTCAAGAGAAAATGTCGAAAAAATAAACAATTCAGCAACGGTTCTAAAAACAGGCGTAAAATGGCTTCCGACAACAAGACGTCACTGAGACGTCTTCATAGCGCCATTTTAATTTAGTTTGTTACGTTTCCTTGTAGAGCCTGACCCAACTATATAGTATGCATTGAATGAGGCCGAATTGGTCTCGCTTTATTCACTGCTGCCTTGCAATGCAAGTTTTTCCGGGGAGCTCTCGCCACGTGAACGGGAGGTCAGAATCATGAGTTCGAGAGTTGCATAAATCAAGTCCGGCCACATGAGGCATTTTACAGTATTTTGCATCGTTGGGGGACAGCATATTACTGGTGTTGCTTTTATGTCAAATATTTAGTTGGGATTGGTCTATTAGAAGATGAAATGCTAATGAGTGATTCCATTTTCGAGGGTGGGTGTACACCCTACATCCGATCGTGTAGCCAGCCGACGTGACGGTATTGAGCCGATATGACGGTACTGAGCCGATATGACGGCACTGAGCCGGTGTGACGATACTGAGCCGATGTGACGGTACTGAGCCGATATGACGGTACTGAACCGATGTGTATTTAGGGCTATTTATTTCAGGAGAAATTACTGATGTCATTACGATAGGTCTGTTTCATGTATTTTGCGAAAATAGGACACCAAAATAGGCCGCTGTCTCTATTATACAGGGATAATCAAGCCAGTTTATGATGATGACCGATGAAGGTTTATACTTGGTGTAAGAACGCACAAGACAAAGCCTACAATAGCCTGTCTGAGCTCAACAATGTGTCTAGACGTGACCCTTTTCAGCTGCACAAAAGCCTCAACAAAAGCCTCAACAATGCGTGCTTACACCAAGTATCGACCATGATGAAGCAGTGCTCGCGATGGATTGTCCAACTATATCCACCAGTCCATCCATCCATGAGGTTCTCCTTAAATATGTATGGTAATAAGCGCACATAATAGCCTAGATCTAGAGGAAATGCC
Source organism: Hanleya hanleyi (assembly GCA_036873755.1). Lineage (NCBI taxonomy): Eukaryota > Metazoa > Mollusca > Polyplacophora > Lepidopleurida > Hanleyidae > Hanleya > Hanleya hanleyi. Next base: position 32,653 of record JAVTVY010004595.1, read on the forward strand.
TGTTCTCAGTTTTTCCGGCTATCATATTTCAGGCTAGATCTACCATACATGCAGATTAACCCATGAACTGCTTTCGTTTGTCAGTAATATAAGCTGAAACGTATAGTCATGGTATTACATACGTATTATCGTCGGACATTTGATGTGATACAACTATTAGCCCTATCAAATGTCATTTAACCTTTTGTTTACAGTGGATAACAATGGATAAAAATAGATTTGTTGGAATATACAATAGAAATATCATCATAAAGAACAGATCTAAACTAATGGCGTAATGGGACTGGTTCACTGTTTGAATTGATCACACGGATTGAAAACGTAAGTATATTCACATACATTCAGTTTTTGTATGATGATTTATTTCTGCTTTGAATATGATGTCATGATCAGAATGTGAGGACTATGTATACTATCATACGATATTAATATCGAGAACCGAACGTAAACAAATACACCGCTATTATCGAAGATGGAAAGTGTTTCATTTTAGTGTTTTCTCTTTCATAGACGCCTATATTTTGTGGGAGATATTTAATATCGCAATACCTCATATACCGGAGTTGTTCATCCTGATTGTCACGTGACCTTCTGTAATTCCTTGTAGCGCGCGATCACATTCTGCAACATTTCCGTGTTTATCCATTCAAATTGATACAACGGAGAAAGCCTAGATGTTATTGTTTTGCATATTTTCTGTTCGATCAACACATAATGTGTATGGACTAATGGGTAAATGTTCAAATTTGTCCATTGTAAATTGGCCCGGTAAGAACAAATACCGTCTGCATATACCGTCACAATTCAGAGTTACTAAATTAAACTGAACCATCATGCTCAGTGCTGGGAAACGGGATGAAGGGTACTAATGTATAGGCATGGCTTTATATGCACGCACTCTACACTTAAAACGCTAATGTTAGATTTGACATCTAGAGTGATGGAAGAGGGAAAGCATTTAGAAAGTGTTGTATTTATAACACATAAGTGTTAAATGCTACATTTTAAGCTGTTGTATCCAACACTTAAAAGTGGTGAATACAACAATTTTAAGTGCTTTCCCTCCTTCAACACTCTAGATGTTAAAGCTAACATCAGCGTGTTAAGACTTTACACAGGGGCTCGTTAACGTTGTTAATTGTTTAATTAGGTTGATTAGGTTGATTACAGGGGGGTCGAGGTGGGAATTCCCTACCTCGACCCCCCCTGTAATCAACCTAATTAACCAATTAACAACGGTAACGAGCCCCTGTGACACTCTATGTCTTCAATCTGTTGCCTGTTCATTTATAGATCTTCGTCACACCTGACCAATGTGGGCTACATCATATTTACCGGACTGGTATATACAAATGATGTAGCTCTAAATATTTGTAGTATTAAATTAACTTGACCGAACATATGTACATGTATGTGTGTATGTTTTGTAGGCACAAAATAGAAATTTTAAGGAAAGGTAATTTACGAACAAAACAGGACAACATACTTTTTGTTCAAAATTTAATTTGAATTATTTTAATTAATAACTAATAAACCCACATCCTTCTTACATATTACAGCTTGAAATCCGTGGTGTAGAATTTAAAATTCTATTGGACAAACTGGAGCTTGACTTTCTCTTGGTAGAATCTGAAATTCTGCCAGTGGAGAATGGAATTCTACCAGATCTCAGGTTTCTATCTTATCAATGAATTGTTATTTTTTACACATATAAATACATTTCTATTCCGAATTTATCACGCAGAAATTCACAGAACCTGTAAATATCGCAATAGGCTTACCTGTTTTCTACGGAAACCTGTGAACTTTTCACAATGCATAAATCATGCAAACGACAAGAACACTTTCTCTGATTTCTCTGGCACACGTTCTTTTTTGTGGCATGGTCATGGAAACCTGTTATACCACACCTCTGCGCCAACCTATAACTACTGGTATACTGATGTCAAAAACGATGTTTACCTTGCCACATGTTGCCATTTATTTCTTGTATATGTAGGCCTATATCACGGTATGTTCTCGCACTGCTGTCGCATTGCAATCAGTACTCATTCTGCGGCCGAGACATTCACATTGGATAGAACTAGCATAGCTCGTCATATCATAACAGTAACAGCTGTTAAATATGTTCGCTAGATTGATTGATATCATATTTTCAGTTTACATATATACACAGGGCATGTATAATGACATTTTAGAGGCGTATATGGAATATTATTGCCATTCCTCGGTTCCTCTCTGATATTCCATAACCCAACTTCATCGTCTTCCCATTGACACGCATGGCTATCGTTGACAATATGGTAATTTAACCCTATATGGCTTGGGCTTTTTATGACCTGTCCAGGCGAAATGCCCCCCTCCCCCCATTATTATTTTTCTTACCCCTTGAGCTAGGGAGCTGAAACTTATCACACTATACCCTTGGGTCACGCTCTACCAAGAAATGTAAAATAAAATCCAAGATGGTCGCTTTGATGACGCCACAGTGACGTCATTTTCAAAAACAGCATTTTTTGGTCGATATTACGGTCAGATTTTCCGAATTTTTTATTTATACAATTTGCATGATAAATTAGTAAATATTAATGTAATGTGGAATAAAATGGTTTTTGTCCACTTCTCGTCGCGGAAAAGCAGTAATTTTGAAGAAATGTGACAAAAACATCACTTTTCTGGTACCCTACGTGACCGCCATCTTGAATTTACCATTGATCCTCTGCTCGGGGGGGTTATGCAAATAGGCTTAAAATGACTCCAATACGATAAAATATAGAGTCCCGGAGTTTCAGCTGTCCATTTCTTGCCGTCCCGGAGATAGCGCAGAAAGTTTGGTAGGGGAGGCCTGGTAGGGTTAAAAAACAAAACAATCAGTGATCATGGACCGGAATAAATGGAAACGGTTATGGCTTATCGTGAAAATTTCCCCGCGAAGGTGAAAATTTTGGTGTTCTGTTGGGGTCAAGCGTGCGTCGCGTGGCGACTTTTAGAAACGCGCCACTCGCCATGCGCCGCATACCTGTCCGTGGGGAGTAATGATGTTGTCCTATATTTTGTCATGGTATTGTAGTCTATTATTAGACAGGATGCTTCTAGAATATATGACGCAAGCTTATTTACGTGGGTTAATCACTTCGATCTTTCTAGAAGATTATCTAGGCCAGATGATGTAATGCATATTCGAGAGGCTTCTTGATTTGGTAGAATGTACTGGAATGTCACATAGAGTATAAATAGCCCGAAGGTCATTCTGCAGGGAATTCGAACTAATGTGGGTGCATTATATTGTCTTACCTTTGTCTGAAATTACGGACTGCTGGGTTGTATACTCCGGTGAATTGATTTTTGGCTGCGGTGTTGTCTACACGATATTCAACTGTCGGAGATTGGACATTTACTGGAACTGTAAACAGCTGAGCGGTATTGGACTATCAAAATACAGAAACGCGATTTCTGCGCGTCGGCACGGACTGTGGAGAGATTTCTGCACGTTAGTACAGACTGTGAAATATACACCGGTATAGCTTTGAACAGTAAGACTATATTTCTCATTGATTTGTTGTATTAACCTTACTTAATTTGTATATGATTTTAGTATTGTAAATAAATATTTGATTGTTAATCCTTGGCTTCACAAAAGTTTTCTGTTACGTTTTTTCTATTATCGTTTATGACGTAACAGAAATTGGGGGCCTGCCCGCGAGCTTTGTTTACTTTACAGCTGCCAGCTGATCAGCTTAGTTCTAAATTGCTACATTGTCTAAATTTGTGAATTCAGGGAATACACCACAACATGTAGTCGGGAGATATTTAATGAATTACGCGAAGAGGATTTGTATAGAAATTGCGTATAGAAATTAAAGCTAAAACATCTTTGAGAAAGCAAGAAATTAAGAAACTCAATATTAAAGATTTTGTTAGCAAACAACTTTGGGATGGAAGTGATTTTGATTTAACTGAGAAATCAGCTGATGATTTGGAAATAAAGAAATTAGAATTGCAAAATCAGCTGGAATTAAAGAAATTAGAATTAGAAAAAGAGGAAAGAGAGAAAGAAAAACAGTTTCAGTTAGAGAGAGAAAAGTTAGAAAAAGACAAAGAATTAGAGAGAGAAAAGATAGAAAAAGACAAAGAATTAGAGAAAGAAAGACAGTTTCAGTTAGAAATGAAGCGTATGGAGTTACAGTCGCAAACAAGTCCTCCTACTCATGTACCTGTACAATCACAATCAAAATTTGATGCGGCTCGTCAAATTGCTGAAAATTTAAACTGGCCAAAAGAAAATTGGAGTTTACTTCTTCAAAGTGTTTTGATCGGTAAGGCAAGGGACATTTACACTCAATTGACGGTAGAGCAAGCATCAAATTATGATACATTGAAGGATTTAATCCTTAAAGGTTATGAATTAGTTCCTGAAGCCTATAGACAAAAGTTTCGTAGTTGTGAAAAAGATAACTTTCAGACTCCTGTAGAATTTGCTCGTTCAAGAGAACAGTTATTTAGGTGGTGTGCTTCGGTTAAAATTGACAACAAATTTGAAAGCCTTAGACAGCTTATGCTGGTAGAGGAATTTAAAAGTTGTATCCATGGTGATATTAGAACATTTCTTGATGAAAAGAATGCCAACACTTTAGACCAAGCAGCAAAATTTGCTGATGAATACGCTCTGACACACAAATTATCATTTGTCAATGCTGTTAAGCTAAATTCATTCCAGTCTAATCTCTCAGTTCTTTCTCAGGGCCTAAAACTTTTAACCCCAGTTACAAAGGTCAAAGGTCAAACACAAAGTCTCAGTCACCCACTTTTAACACTCAAAATAAGTCTCCCGTTTGCAGCCATTGTAAGAAGGAAGGTCATTTAATGGCTCATTGTTTTAAATTGAAGAGAAAACAACAAGATCAAGCCTTTCAAAAGCCCAGTGGTTTCCTCACTTCAAGATCTTTACCGAAGCAGGTTAGTGACGTTCATAGTGTATATGACGTTAAGATGGCCAAGGATAAGGTTGACAGTTTTTCAAATCCTGTTATGAAGATTTTTGAACCATTTATCCACAATGGTTTTGTGTCACTTTCAAGTGATTTTTCCAATGCTACTCCTGTGAAGATTTTGCGAGACACGGGCGCGTCCCAGTCTCTTTCGTTGGCAGATATTTTGCCGTTTTCTGATTCTTCATCTGCAGGCAGTAATGTCCTGATTAATGGGGTAGATTCTGTAAAGTATACACCCGTTCCGCTCCATAACCTTCATCTGTCGTCCGACTTGATTTCTGGACCGGTTACGGTGGGTATTAAAGGTAGTTTGCCATTTGAGGGTGTTCAATTACTTCTTGGGAATGATCTTGCGGGAGATAAGGTCGGGGTTAACCCGATTGTAACTGACAAGCCTTGTTTGGATCAGATTCATGATCCAGTGGAAGACGAAATTCACAGTTTGTATCCTGCTTGTGCAGTTACTAGAGCCATGAGTAAATTGGCTGAGGAGTCTGAAAAGTCTCTTAAAGATGACGTCATCGATGACGTTTGTTTGGCTGACACTTTCGTGTGTTTAAATGATGAGGCTGATAAGCCACATTTTGATAGCAAATTGGAATGTTCTAATGACAAAATTTCAAAATCACAGCTGGATAATGAACAGCATAGTGACAAGGACATTTCCAAGTTGTTTGACAGGACAATAGATGAGTGTGATGTAACTCAAGAGCCGGTGTGTTACTTTTGTAAGAATGGTGCTCTTATGCGCAAATGGCGACCGCCAGATGTGTCACCTGATGATGAGTGGGCAGTTAAGTATCAGATTGTGGTACCAAATTCATATCGTTCAGATATCCTCAGACTAGCCCATGAAACACCTCTTTCGGGCCATTTAGGTCTTAACAAAACATATTACAAAATTCTAAATCATTTCTATTGGCCAAATTTAAAGAAAGATTTTGCGGAATTTTGTAGGTCATGCCACACATGTCAAATGGTAGGAAAACCAAACCAAACCATACCAAAGGCCCCTCTACAACCAATCCCTGCAGTTTTTGTACTGACTACAGAAAGGTGAACACATTGACCAAAACAGACACATTCCCTATTCCACGCATTGACGATTGCATTGATAAAGTGGGAAGTGCCAAGTTTGTGTCAAAGTTTGATCTTCTGAAAGGATTTTGGCAAGTTCCACTGACAGATCGTGCGAAGGAGATATCAGCATTCGTCACTTCGGAGGGTCTGTTCCAGTACAAAGTCATGCCATTTGGAATGAAAAATTCTCCAGCCACGTTCCAGCGTCTCATTAACCGTGTTACTTCTGGTTTGGAAGGATGTGAGACTTACATTGATGACGTCATTGTCTACAGCGATACATGGGAAGATCATCTACAGAGAATTCGCGCACTGTTCAATCGGCTGAGTGACGCCAAGCTGACAGTCAACCTTGGAAAAAGTGAATTTGGACATGCACGTGTGACATTCTTGGGTCATGTTGTAGGTCAAGGTCAGGTAAAACCTGCAGATGCTAAGGTTATTCATACAGATACATCATTCTTTAGATGACGACTTTACAACGAATATTATGGATTAAGAATACTGATCAGCGATACGGATTTGATATTTTTGGAACATCATGATGTCTTGTCGGCACCTTTTAATCTGGCTGTAGATGTTAGTGATGTTGCTGCTGGTGCCGTTTTGTTACAAGAAGGTATAGATGGTGTAGATCAACCAATACGTTCTTTTTCACGTAAACTTGACAAACATCAGAGAAATTATTCTACAATTGAGAAAGAAGGTTTGGCAATGATATTGGCTTTACAACATTTTTATGTTTATGTTACTTCTTCATCGTTGCCAATTACTGTATTCAGTGATCACAATTCACTTGTTTTCATAAGTAAGATGAAAAACAAAAATCAAAAGATTGTTGAGATGGAGGTTTGTGTTACAAGAATACAATATCGAAATCAGACATATTAAGGGCAAGGACAATTTGATTGCTGATTGTTTGTCTCGTATATAATGTACATATGTTTGCCAACATTTTTGCTGGTGTAATATATATTTTTTTTTGCAATAATGTTTTGAATTGTCAAGAAAGTTCCAAGTTTGAAACTTTCTTTTTTTTAAGAGAGGGAGTGTCATGGTATTGTAGTCTATTATTAGGCAGGATGCTTCTAGAATATATGACGCAAGCTTCTTTACTTGGGTTAATCACTTCGATCTTTCTAGAAGATTATCTAGGCCAGATGATGTAATGCATATTCGAGAGGCTTCTTGATTTGGTAGAATGTACTGGAATGCCACATAGAGTATAAATAGCCCGACAGTCAGTCATTCTGCAGGGAATTCAAACAGACTTATGTGGGTGCATTATATTGTTTTACCTTTGTCTGAAATTACGGACTGCTGGATTGTTTACTCCGGTGAATTGATTTTTGGCTGCGGTGTTGTCTACGATATTCAACTGTCGGAGATTGGACATTTACTGGAACTGTAAACAGCTGAGCGGTGTTGGACTATCAAACTACAGAAACGCGATTTCTGCGCGTCGGCACGGACTGTGGAGAGATTTCTGCACGTTAGTACAGACTGTGAAATATACACCGGTATAGCTTTGAACAGTAAGACTATATTTCCCATTTATTTGTTGTATTAACCTTACTTAATTTGTATATGATTTTAGTATTGTAAATAAATATTTGATTGTTAATCCTTGACCTCACAAAAGTTTTCTGTTACGTTTTTTCTATTATCGTTTATGACGTAACAATTTTAACATGTAAAAACTCATCACTCGCCATGCGACAGAAAACGCGGCGAGTTTGGTGCTGTCTTTCAACATGGCAAAACTCGCCACTCGCCCGATAAACACCGTGCGAATTCTCAGGAGCATCACTTATCGAAATATTTTGTTATGTCACTCTCTCTAAAAAAAAACTTGAGTGAATTGTTCCACTCAAGTTTGAGTGAACAGTTTTGAGTGAAATGTAACTGTTCACGCAAACTTGAGTTACTTTTCACTCAATTTGAGTTACTTTTCACTTAAAACCACTCAAGTTCACTCAAGTTGAGTTGGATCAATATCCACTCTTATGCTTGAGTGAATGTCACTCAAGTTGAGTGAAAAATAACTCAAGTTGAGTGGAAATCTCACTCAAGTATTGAGTGGGATAAATTTCCAATCTTACTTGCGTGA
>JAVTVY010004596.1:0-39659 GCA_036873755.1 Hanleya hanleyi
TGTTTTGGCATGGACTCCCTGTGTAATTGACTCCATCCTGGCGATAGGAACAGATTTATTCAGCTCGAGAATTTGAATCTTCTTGTGTTTCCATTCATCAGCATGACTGGGAAAGACAAATAGACCCTGATCTTTCATACGCGACAACATATCTTCACCATGTAGCAGACGGAGATTATACCACTGAAATTGTTGCAGCCACAGAGCTTGGTCAAGTGTGGTTCTGTAGTCTCTCATACATAACAATGTATCCTTCAACTGCTGTTGATCATTGTCCTGGCGTATAATGGTCTTCAGAGTGACTGCATTATTGAACTCCTTCCACACCATTGCTCCATGCATTGCTGCTGGGATTCTACTTTTGCAGTAGAAAACAGGAGAGTCGCATACGGGAGGGAGTTGGGCATCATCGCCAAGAAATACAACAACAGGAATACCACCCCATGAATGAGATTGATTAGACTGAGTCTTGACACCACAGGAGGTCAAGAACTCCATCCACCCAAGTGTTGTGCATCCAATCAAGGACCGTTCATCAACTAACAAAGCAAGAAGCCCTTCACAGTTTCTCTGAAGGGCTTCCCCAGTAGATCCATCAGGAGGAGACATTTCTTTCATTGCTGACTGACTTGTTGGAACAGAAATCTGTGTAATGTAACACCGGATATGATGTTGGCACTATTTCCTGTTGGGCATACAACCTGCACAGACTTGTTATTGTTGAAAAGCATACGAATGGCTCTGACAAGACAATTGATAAGATATGATTTACCAGATCCTGCAGTGCCAGCTACAGCAAGCCGAAGGGGATCACATGTGCTTGGATCCTGTCTATACTTCAAAAGAGTTTGCATGACAAGGTTGAAAGCAAATCTTTGTTCCTTGTTCATGCTGGTAAAAGAAATATCTGGTAGGTCAAGATTGTTGTTATCTCTGCCGTTTTCCTCTTCAAGATTTTCCAGCCACTCAATGCCCCGCTGTAAAGGATAGAAACTACTTGGCCCACTCCAGTCGTATCCAGGACCACCATCATCATACTGGAACTCTGTGGTAGGGTCTTCAAAATCAGCATTTGGTTGAACAAGCTGAACCCAGTCTGGTTGTTCTGGATTATCATCATCTGTAGACTGTTCCGGTTCCTCAGATTCTGAAATAGATTTGTCTCCTCCTAATTCATGTCTCCTTGCCCTCTCAATCCGCTTTTACAAATGTAGGACATGTATCTGTGGTAAGAAAATATTCCATTTTCTCTGGCCAGGTGGTCGACGAGTCCTTGATATCAGTTATTGTACGCCAGTTAGGCCAATGAAGTAATAGCATGGTCCTACAATAATCCTCAGAAAGTGGCCATGTGGCTGTGATAGTACTTCCTGATATAACTGGTACAAGACCCCTCTTACAGATGAAGTTGTACCATGAACTTACATCGCCATCATTGCGTGCTAGATATCTGTCAAGAGGAGTAACAGTACAGCCTGTTCGTTCCAGGACTCTGGAACCAGACATACTAACAGACTGAAACTGATGGCTACATCTGTACAAAGGTAAGAGAGAAAGCTCATAACATGCTTCAACAGCAGAAATGTCACGTTTAACAGTACCCATCAGTAGTTTGGTACAAAGTGATCTGGCTGTTGCCCCGGAAGAATCATCAACTGAATTAACCATGTCATTGAATAGGTCAGCAGTTGCTCCAGTTGGTTCATTGCCTTTACAGGCATATCCACAAATGTACTTCTCTGTTGCGATAATTTCATTTACTGAAGGGCTTTCGGGGTTGCTGCGAGATAGAATTATCGAAATGTCCCCGTTAGCTCTCCAGGCTTGGGTGTGGTACTGGGAGTGTTGGACGAGCATTGGATGGTCTCGTTCCATTTCCAAACGCGACGACCCATTCTTATCTTTCACGATAGCTGGTGTAATTTGTAGCTCCTTTCCTGGCTCAGTGGCTGTACCAAACTCCATTCTACAGACCTTGGGTGTCTCTCCATCACTGTTTCTGACAACCTTGTGTGGAGGTCTCACGCAGTAATCAGAACAACGATGTAGGTTGACTCTGTTGGTTAGCAGCAGGTGGTCCTCCAAAGGTGATTCCTGTGATTCACTCACATCCATGAGAAGCTTAACCAGTGGATTCTTTTCTTCTGGTGGTGCTGGTCCTGTTCCTTCTGGTGGAGGCCACAGCCACTTTCTAGAGTTTCCATCATTGTCTTTACCTGCCGGGTGACTGGCAGTGAGGCCAAAAATGGACTTTGCCCATTGGGCCAACTCCACTGCACATTCTTCTTCGGAGAGCTCCCTCTGTAGGGCTTCATACAACAAATTGTGTGGTTCCCTGTCAAACCTCCAGCATAATCCATGCCAATGCACCATTCCTCTAGATTTTGCAAACTCTTGCCTGTACCAGTAAGTATCTACCCCAAAGACTGGACCCATTATCTGTTTGAAATATGATTGAGTCCGCAAATCAAAGTAGTGTGCAACTATGTGTGCATTCTTTTGAAGAGCAGAAAAGAGTGCTGTGCGGTCATCAAGGTCAATATCTTCACCTGACGTTTCATGAATATACAGCTGGAGAAGTCGTCTCAGAGGTTTGAAATAATACTCTGCGCAACTCCCAGTTGTGAAAAAAGAAGGCAGACCTTTATTTTCATTAATTTGAAACTGAATGAGTGCTCTTAGTTCTTTACCCTTTTGGGTCCAGTATTGTGAAGAACCACGCAAACAGGAACCAAAGTACAGAATTTTATTACCAATGTTCTCTCCTTGTTCGATTTTCTCTTTCAAATCAGAGACTGTCAAGTTGTCATCTCCCAACTGTTGGCGGACAATGAAACTACTTTGTTCCAACACCCGTTTCCGTATTATGATGTTGTGAACAATGAATTTGAAGTACTGGTGCTGACTAAATCTACCATCCTTGTACCACATTAGATGTTCTGCCCAGTCCGACATAGAGGTACATGTTATGGTGCGATTAATGCTGTAATCACCGGTTCCATGTGGGAACAAACAAGGAAATGCAAGGGTGAAAAAGTTTTGCTGGGTGAACTCAGAGACTGGTTGTGCTCCACGAGTAGGCCAAGGAATTGTAACTACACCTTTTTTTGTTTTTAGTAACCTCACCATGTTCAGGGCCAACTGCTTCAGCGACTACCTCTTCTACTTGTTTTTTAATGTCTACATTCGGTTCTGGAAGAAGTATCCAAGAAACCGTTTCTTCATCCTCTGTGTCAACATAATGGACTTGCTCTGAAGCAGGACCTTTGTCACATGTGTCTTTATTCGTTGAATTGTATTCAACTGTATGTATGTCAGGGTATGTGCCATTCAAGGGGAGCATGTTCAATCTTTCCTGACATGATGATATCTGCATAAGCAGGGTTGTTTGCTTTTAGCCAAAACAGGGCAAACTGGACAGAATAACGGCGTACATTGAATTCTTTATTTGTGTCATTCTTTCCATATCTGCGTACCCGTATGATGTTGATTTCCTTGGGAAGTTTGGGGAAAATTTGGGCTGGTTGTTCTATGGCCTGAGGAAATGCCACACAGTGACCATTAGCTGCTATGCCTCCATGTTTCAAGAGATGCACATTGATGCAGGGAGAAATTCTAGAAATAAGTTGTTGCTCTACAACAGTAAGGTCTTTAAGTTCTTGGGGGACTTCTCCTGGATCCATATTGTTTTCATTTGAAAACATCTTGATCTCCCCCTTTTCTCTAGAGCAACGGTGACATATTGTTTTTGACTTATTAGCCATTTTCATATCCAGTCTCCGTTCATGACATATCTCACATAATCCAAACTTGTATGTCATTTGTTTGAGCTCAAATGATCGTATGGAGTCCATGGCAATGTTGAACTGACTGTTTGATGTTAATGGGGGAGGGGGTGGTATGTCTTCATCATTGAGTTGTAAAGTTTCTTTTTTTCTCTTTATTTGATGTGTAATCCTACGTTTCCATAGGGTTTTGTCTTCTTCACAGTTTGGCAGTTTGAAGGGAATGCCTAGCTTCCTACATTGGTTTTGTAGTTCTTCCTCCTCTTCTGTCAGTGGACTATGACTAATTGTATTTGAAGCTTTGTATGTAGGATCTAGATTGTTTTTCATATACACATTCTTCGGCTGTTGTTGGTTTGGACTTTCCGCTATGTGTACATTTTGTTGTTTTAGACTTTCTGCGACATGTACTTTTTGTTTCTGTTGTTTTAGACTTTCTGCTACATGTAAATTTTGTTTCTGTTGTATTCGACTTTCTGCTACATGTACCTTTTGTTTCTGTTTTAGACTTTCTGCTGTATGTACCTTTTGTTTCTGTTGTTTTAGACTTTCTGCTACATGTACCCTTTGTTTCTGTTGTTTTAGACTTTCTGCTACATGTACCTTTTGTTTCTGTTGTTTTAGACTTTCTGCTACATGTACAGTTTGTTCTTTTTGTTTCAGACTTTCTGCTACTTGTACATTTTGTTTCTTCTGTCCATTTTGATTTTCCGCTCCACATACATTTTGTTTCTTCTTTCGAGTTTGACTTCCTGATACCGGTATGTGCCCATTTTTATTTGTCGGTTGTATACTGTCAGTGAGTGTTTGAGATGTCAGGAATGGCATTGATGCACAGGTGAATGCATTGTGGGACATACGTTTGATTGTTTTATTTCTTTTGGAATTCGTGGTACCACTTTCAGGTGATGTTGGCTGTTTGCGTTTCAGTGCAGTAACTGCAACATTGTACTGGGGAGACATTTGTATGGAAGGATCAGTTACGTCACTCAAAAGTTGAAAATGGTTATTTTCAAGTAAAAGATTGATGGTTTGTGTTGCTTTGTTGTTGGGTTGATATTCTTGAACTGTGAAACATGGCTCAAGAACTCTGGTTTGGGGGTTACACTTTTGCCCCTTCAAGCAGATACGAAATTTGTACTGAAGAAGTTGAACTGCTGCCAGAATCTCGCATGCTGTTGCCCACCCATTCCCTTCTACCATGTTATTCCAATAACTAGTTGGGTTGCGTAAAGGTAAGTCATGATACAATAAAACAAAAATTTTCCATTCGGACCAGTTATGGAAAACTGATCGACATATTAAATTCCTGTAATATCGGTGCCTGGAAACATCACCATGTGAAGATAAGCTAACACAGTTGAAAAAACAGTTTCCATCTCCTGGTACATCTATAGCTGCATATTTTTTGTTTTCAATGGACAAAATACCCAATAAAGTTAAGGATCTCTGTCCTCGAGCAGGTAGAGTTGAATTGATTTTGTGTTTTTCAGAGTGGTCAGATGCTTTTGTGTTATTTTTGTTTCTGTGAGGAATGGTGGCGTAAGTGTGGTCCATTTTGTGCAACCTTGAAATGAACTGATGTATCAAAATTGTGGCTCGATTAGTTTAGTTAAATTTGGAATAAACTAGTGGGCAATGTCTAATTCTATATACCATTCTCAAAGCGTTTTGTTCATGTATCCAGTCTTTCGTTTTTGAAAATAGCTGGAGTGCTGTTAATCACACTCCTAAAGTTTGAAAAATGATTTTAAGGAGTGTGATATCACACTCCTCCAGGTTACAACTTAGGGAGGCTTACAATTGGCGAGTGCTATTGTTCACACTCCTGAGCTAATTTTCAGGAGTGTGATGGAGTGTGATCACACTCACACTCCTCAAAAACGAATGACTGTATCACAATCAGGGGAAGACAATTTCAGGGTTTGAGACGAGTAGTCTTCCTTAGATCGTTGGGCCGATCAACACGAATCACGACTGATCATTATCATTATACTTGCGATAATAGTGATTTCCTGCTAATAACGAGCGCATGTACACGAAGGAATTTATTTAACTGGTAACTTTGCAGAAATATATGGTAAATGATGTTAGAAATTGATCAAATATATTCGTGGAAGTTTTATGTTGGAAGCAAAACAGTGGACTGCACACACGGAGCCATGGAGAGCCTAGCGGGGCTCGAGTTGCGGAAAAAACTATACCGTACACGAATAAATTGAAAAAAATAAAATAAAATAACTGTGTCAACACTTATGTGAACAAATACTTGAACAAACCTCGAATAAATATCACTAAAAGTAGGTTAGTCAGCTGATTTACAACACTGTCATCAGTGATGGTCATCATTGGTCATCAGTATCATCAATGTTGATGGGCGATGACAGAAGCAGACGACCCTTTCGAGCCTCGTTTTCGCCATTCATTCTTGAAGCGGGCAGCGAATGCAAGAGAATTTATCTCTGAATTCTGTTTTGTTGCTGTTATTTTTTTAATTAGAATCCACGGCAAATAATGAAATATGAAATTTCGATCTTCTTTTGATTTTGTTCAACTTACCCACAATGCCATAAATCCAAGATGGCAGCCTCCACAAAAAACTCCCACGCAAACGATGAAATCTGAACACGATAGACTTCACAGTGAATGGGTGATTGTCTGTCTTTACATGGATTTACACTGGGTTTGTGATTAGGTTCTGTATCTGTATTTTGTCTCACGTAATGCATGTATGTTACCTATTTAACGAACTCCGTTCGTTATAACCAGACGTTTTGATAGGACTGACTAAAACATTATTGGAAGAAACTGAACCTCATGAGAATCGAGCTCAAATCAAAGTTCCTTGACTCCCTTTCATTTTCCGTTGAATTCACGCAATAATCAATGTTAATTTTCATTCTGTTTTAGCCATAGAAATTAGCTAAGTAACTCAACTACAATAACTGTAAGAAGTTGGAGATGTGTATGTTGACCTTGGAGTCAACAACTGGAGTCACTTGGAGTCGTAATCTGTTGTGATGCACTGAACAAACCATTCTCCAAATGTAACTAGATCGTCGCCTTAGCTTTGACTGGCTTCATTTTCATTCATTTGTTTTTAGTTTGTTGCGTTGCCTGTCCTCTGAGGATAAAATTCTCCTTGGGGCATTGGACAGATCAAAAGAGATTGTTGTCTAAGTTTTGTCAACACTAACGCATTGGATAAGTCAGTGTCCAGATCCAGATTTAACCAAAAGTGTTGACTGGGCTGAGAGAAACATTATTCTGGAGGTGAAGACAACGAACCTGATCAAATTGAGGAATAATGTTTTCATAGGCGTGCTCAATGATTATTTTACGCATGGTTAGTGTGGGAAAGTTTATGTTTTAGGGCAAGGGCATAGAGCGCGCCCTAAAATTGATAAACTTTCCCACACTAAATAACCATTGAGTACGCCTATGAACACATTATTTCTGTTATATTGCACTACTCAAATTTATTATCAACAAAGATTATAATGAAATTTTGAAAACATATTTTAAACTTTGACAATCTTTGTCCTCTTTGTTGGAAAAAAAACTCGTCCATTGGTGTTGGCACGATGCTCCCGTCTTAGTCCATGAGCCAGACCCCACAATTTCATCAATTGGTACCACCTGGGGTGGCAAATTCTCATTATGTTTTTTTGAAAGTCCTATATCCTGAGATGAAAAAAAACTTTGAAAGCAATCCGCGACACACAGCTTAGTGGTAGTAATCACTTCTTAAAGATGGACACCCGAGTCCAATCTGAGGGACCAGATTCGGGGGTAGGGGAAATATAAATTTGAATATCTTTGCAAATAATGGTGATATAGTGACATTCGGCCACTCGAAATGTTGGTAATCTGATCCTCTATATGTTGGTATCTGTTATATGCTAATATGTCAATTATGTAGGTCACCAGAGGTCAAAAGGTCACGAAATCTGAGCCCTGTCTAAAATGTGACAACCTGCAGGAAAACTCGCTGCAGATACCATACCAGTGGGACTTTCTGAACCTAAATGGGTTCAAATGGAAGCCAAGAAGTACCAAAGTCTATAATAAGTCTAAACCAGTGCAGTTCATCATTATTTAAACTGTGGCACAGAACTGTTTTTGACGCATTTTCAAAAATGGTCTTTTTATTGCGCTAAAAACAGGTAAAATAGTATGAAGTTGGACAGCTTGAAATTAGTTGCATATTTTGACAAATAACTACTCCAAATGCTGATGGTCATGTCTTAGGTCTATTCAGGGATTAGTTAAGCTACATTTCGAGGTAATTAGGTCACCAGAGGTCAAGGTCAAAGATTGCCAATTATTAAATTTCTACATTTTAACTTGGGACTTTCATATTACAAGGTATTTACATTGCAACTAGTTTCAAGTATAGAGCATCAGAAACATCGCTGGTGCACCCTGCACTGTATAGCCCGTAGGGCATAGGGTAAACCAGAGTGCGAGTGCACCAGGTATGGGTGTCCACAGGGGTCAAAGATCACTCGTCCTCCAACTCCCCTTTATCACTCGTAAAGGGGCGTTAAGGCGTAAAAATAGGGCGTTAGGCGTTGAGACGGGTGTTAAGTCGTAACGACGGGCTTTGACGGCCGTCACTGCATTTCGATGTATTGGTTGCAATTCCATGAAAATCAGAGCTTCTGAGCTAGTTCACCAGGGTGTTGAAGCGTTAAGCTAAGCGTTGATGAGCGTTACCGTCTATAAAAGCAAGGTTATTACCAAAACACGCACAGTCGACATTCATCCATCAACATGGCTTATACTTGCTCTAAGTGCGAACGCACGTTCACCACACGTTAAGATATTATGCGACACGAGAAAAATATACATGGGATTGAAGACCCCGAGGCACAAGAAGCCGATACAGAGACTGATGAGAGTCCATCGACTGATACCGAAACAGAGATTGCTGAGATTCTATCTAGTGATACGGAGAGCTTGACCTCAGATAGTCAGCCTACATCCGAGGAAAGTGAGGCAGTACCTACCTTCTGGGATAGTATTGTGAGAGCATCTATCAATATTCACGCCGCAGCAATCGAGGACGCCGGACAGGATTAACTTACAACAGGCATACACCCAAATGCGCCCCTGCATCAAGAGAACAGCCATGGCGATTTATGAAGAGTATACTTTACTACCGCTTGAAATGAAGGGCGACCCCATGCACAGGTCCATCATGAAGACCAAGCAGCACTTGGAAGAGGATATGGGGCTACCACCCACCGAGGCCCTGGAAAATGCGACCAGAATGCGCAAACAACTCTTTCAGGACATGCTGCCTCAGTGGTATCCTGAACTGCCCGATGATGCTTAGGTCACACCGAGCAAAGATGGAACTTTCTCCAAGAACGGCTTATGATTGGACAAGAGCAGCCGAGAATATGACAGTTGCAGCGCCAAATGGCGGCCTCTGATCGGATAAGAGTCTTCTTGAATTGTAAACATGCCCAACGCGGCTCCCCCAGCATGGGTATGATGTAACATTGGGGAGAATAAACATTGGGGAGAATAAGTTGTTGTTGTTGTTGTTCTCTCATCTGTCATCCTTGTTGTTGTTGTTGTTGTTGTTCTCTCTCCCGTCTATAGCATGGCATCAAGGTGTTATGCTAGGGCGTTAAGGCGTTATGAGTCACTGCTTTTCCAATGAATTAGTGACAATTCCATGAAAATCAGAGCTTTTGAATTGAGCTTGGCGTTGGCGGGTGTTGCTACAAGATGCCACTTCAAACGGCGCATTCGGACCCAGAATGATCCATTTCTACCCCAAACACCTTCCTTCAAACTCCACAAAATGTCCACTTTGGCTACTACTCGTAAACTCACCCACTCACTCATTCACCATCGTTAGTGCGTCCATGCGTAATGACAGGCGTTGAACATGCCTCATTCACTCACTCACTCACTCTGGGAGTTCATTTGGACCATTTTGGCCCCATCAGCCTATCGTCGGGCATTTCAGGATACCACTGAGGCAGCATGTCCTGAAAGAGTTGTTTGTGCATCCTGATCGCATTTTTCAGGGCCTCGGTGGGTGGTAGCCCCATATCCTCTTCCAAGTGACGCTTGGTTTTCATGATGGACCTGTGCGTGGGGTCGCCTTTCATTTCAAGCGATAGTAAGGTATACTGTTCATAGATCGTCATGGCTGTTTTCCTGATGCCGGGGTGCATTGGCTGTTGCAAGTTATCCTGTCCGGCGTCCATCTTTGCTGCAGCGTGAGTATTGATAGCTGCTCTCACAATACGATCCCAGAAGGTACGTTCTGCCTCACTTTCCTCGGACGTACGCTGACTATCTGAGGTCAAGCTCTCCGTATCACTAGATAGACTCTCAGCAATCTCTGTTTCGGTATCAGTGGATAGACTCTCAGCAATCTCTGCTTCGGTATCAGTCGATGGACTCTCATCAGTCTCTGTATCGGGTTCTTGTGCCTCGGAGTCTTCAATCACATGTATATTTTTCTCGTGTCGCATCATATCGTATCGTTCGCACTTAAGAGCAAGTATAAGCCATGTTGACGGTTGAACGTCAACTGTGCGTGTTTTGGGAATACGCTTGCATTTATAGACAGTAACGCTCATCAACGCTTAGCCTAACGCTTCAACGCCCTGGTGAACTAGCTCAGAAGTTCTGATTTTCATGGAATTGCCACCAATGCATCGAAATGCAGTGACGCCGTCAACACCCGCCTCAATGCCTTAAAGCCCTATCTTTACGCCTTAACTCTCGTCTCAGCGCCTTAACGAGCGATAAAGGGGATTTTGAGGAAGATTGACCTTTGACCCCTGTGGACTCGCATCCTGGTGTACCCTATGCCCTACGGGCTATAGGGTACAGGGTGCACCAGCGATGGCTCGGGTGCTCTATATTTGAAACTGGTTGCAATGTAAATACATCGTAATATGGATGTCCCAAGTAAAAATGTAGAAAATTAATAATTGACAATCTTTGATCTTGACCTCTGGTGACCTAATTACCTCGAAATGTAGCTTAACTAATCCCTGAATAGACCTAAGACATGACCATTAGCATTTCGAGTAGTTATTTGTCAAAATATGCAACTAATTTCAAGCTGTCCAACTTCATACAATTTTGCCTGTTTTTAGCGCAATAAAAAGACCATTTTTGAAAATGCGTCAAAAACAGTTCTGTGCCACAGTCTCAATAATAATAAACTCCACTTGTTTAGACTTATTATAGACTTGGATACTTCTTGGCTTCCATTTGAACCCATTGAGATTAAGAAAGTCCCATTGGTATGGTATCTGCGGCGAGTTTTCCTACAGGTGATCACGTTTTAGACAGGGGTCAGATTTCGTGACCTTTGACCTCTGGTGACCTACATAATTGGTATATTAGCATATAACAGATACCAACATATAGAGGATCAGATTACCAACATTTCGAGTGGCCAAATGTCACTATATCACCATCACTTGCAAAGTTATTCAACTTTATATTTCCCCTACCCCAAAATCTAGTCTCTCAGATTGGATTCCGGTGTCCATCTTTAAGAGGTGATTACTACCTTTAAGCTGCGAGTCCCGGATTGCTTTCAAAGTTTTTTTTTCATCTATGGATATAGGACTTCCAAAAAAACATAACGAGAGTTTGCCAGCCCAGTGGATTTGTGAATACGCTTGCATTTATAGACAGTAAGGCTCATCAACGCTTAGCTTAACGCTTCAACGCCCTGGTGAACTAGCTCAGAAGCTCTGATTTTCATGGAATTGCCACCAATACATCGAAATGCAGTGATGCCGTCAACGCCCGTCGTTACGCCTGTCTCAACGCCTTAACGCCCTATCGTTACGCCTTGACGCCCGTCTCAGCGCCTTAACAAGCAATAAAGGAGATTTAGAGGACGATTGACCTTTGACCCCTGCGGACACCATACCTGGTGCACTTGCATCCTGGTATACCCTATGCCCTACGGGCTATACGGTACCGGGTGCACCAGCGATGTCTCTGATGCTCTATACTTGAAACTTGTTGCAATGTAAATACATTGTAATATGAAATTCCCAAGTAAAAATGTAGAAAATTAATAATTGGCAATCTTTGACCTTGACCTCTGGTGACCTAATTACCTGGAAATGTAGCTTAACTAATCCCTGAATAGACCTAAGACATGGCCATTAGCATTTGGAGTAGTTATTTCTCAAAATATGCAACTAATTTCAAGCTGTCCAACTTCATACAATTTTGCCTGTTTTTAGCGCAAGAAAAAGACCATTTTGAAAATACTTCAAAAACAGTTCTGTGCCATAGTCTAAATAATAATAAACTGCACTTGTTTCGACTTATTATAGACTTTGGTACTTCTTGGCTTCCATTTGAACCCATTTACGTTAAGAAAATCACATTGGTATGGTATCTGCAGGGAGTTTTCCTACAGGTTGTCACGTTTTATTCAGGGTTCAGATTTCGTGACCTTTTGACCTCTGGTGACCTACATAATTGACATATTAGCACATAAGAGATGCCAAAATATAGATCTGATTACCAACATTTCGAGTGGCCAAATGTCACTATATCACCATTACGTGCAAAGTTATTTAACTTTATATTTCCCCTACCCCCAAATCTGGTCCCTCAGATTGGACTCGGGTGTCCATATTTAAGAGGCGATTACTACCATTAAGCTGTGAGTCCCGGACTGCTTTCAAAGTTTTTTATTATCTATGGATATAGGGCTTCCAAAAAAACATAATGAGAATTTGCCACCCCAGGTGGTACCGATATCTGGTCTGGCTCATGGACTATCTAGGCTGGCATCGTGCCAATGTCAGTGGTCTCTCAGATGGAGAGTTATTCTGTCAGCTAAGCCAGGCTCTGTGAAACATATTTGAATGTAGGTCTATTTGTGTCGCTGTGTTGATCAATTCCACGATGAAAACACCAGTTAAACTTGAGAAAGAAATTCATTTGTAATTTATTTGTATGTTTATTCGATTGTATGAAGCATTCGACCCTTCATTCCTATCCCGCTTTGAAAAATTGAATCCCCAATGAACACCTGGACACATGTACATTTCGCAGAACCGTGCTAAAACAATCAATAATTGCACAGTTAGCAAGTTGTTATAGACACAAGTGTTATAGAATTAAAGTTCCTTAACTTCCTTTCATTTTCTTCAGAATTCGCACAATAATCAATGTTAATTTTTTATTCGTTTTAGCCCAAGAAATTAGCTAACTAACTTAACTGCAATAGCTGCAACAAGGTGAAGAAGTGTATGTTGTCGTGATTTTAAGTTGCAGTTTCATTCTTTTGAGCTAAAGTTTACTTCCATTAATATAATATATTTGTATTCAGCAGTAATTTTCTAATGAAGCCACAATATCGTCAAAGACGAACCAAAGTTGTTATGTCATCTATTTCAGTTTTTAGCTACATGTATGATCTCTTGATAGTTCCCCATTTCAAAGTGATAATCATTAGACACATCCTCGAAAATATTTTTAATTCAGAGGTCAGTACTCTGAACTTGAATTCAGATTATTTCGCTTGACTCAAAGTAGTAGAAGAAAACACCACATTGCCCAAAATTTAACCTTACCTGGCCTGCGGAGGGGGGAGGGGGGCACTTTCCGCCTCCCCCCCATGTTGGTTTTTTGCTCCTATCTCCCGAACGACAAAAAATTGAGAGCTGAAACTCCGTGAGTTTTTAGATTATCCTATTGGGGTCATTTTGAGCCTATTTGCATGACCCCCCCCTAGCAGAGGATCATGGGTAAATTCAAAATGACGGCCATGTAGGGTACCAGAAAAGTGATGTTTTCGTCATATTTCTTCAAAATGTTTGCTTTTGTGTATAGAAAAGTGGGTAAAACCTATTTTATTTCATATCAGATTATCATTTACTAATTTATCATGCAGTTTTTGCGAAGAAAAAAAACAAAAATAAAAAATTCGAAAATTCTGACCGAAAAATCGTCCAAAAATGCTTTTTTGAAAATGACGTCACAGTGACGTCATCATGGCGGCCATCTTGGATTTTTTACATTTTCTTGTAGAGCTTGTCCCAAAGATATAGTGTGAAAAGTTTCAGCCCTCTAGCCTTAGCGATAGCGAAAATATATAGGGGAGGCACTTTCCGCCCCTCCCCAGGCTGCGGCACACCCAAAATCACCCAGGCCAGATAGGGTTAAGACTTAAGACAAATTTTTCGTAATTATTTGTCCGTGACAAAATGTAATTAACGCATGAAAGAACTGATTCCAACATGGGTGCCATGATACTTCAACAATATAATCTCTAATACCTCATAATACTACCGGATAACTGTTGGTATTGTATCCCTGGTACAGAGTCTTCAGCCTTGTGTTGATTGACTGTTATTTGGCGTGAAAATAATCTTATCTCTGTATGGTTGAAGCATCACAAAGTAGGTCAAACATACAGGAAAGGACATCTGACCAGGAATGGGTCATCATTTACAATAACTGACTTGGTAGGGCTATTACATCATCGCTCTGAAACATTTGTCTCTTATACCACTCAGCCGGTGCTTAGGGCCGTGTGATCATGTAAAATCAATTTGTTCACATGAACATCTACAATAAAAGCGTGGCTGGGATACAAATCATTGCAGGGGCCCATTTTTGGTTCTTGTGGTGTTTTAGAAAAATTCGGTCAGTATATTTGTCTGTGGGGTCATATGACTTCTTGTCAGTACACCGGCTTCGTTTTCCACCACCCTTCTAATGTTGCGTTTAATTAATATCACGCCCGCGGTCCAACCATTCATTATCATTCCCTGTAGCCAAATCCCTGTCTGACTAGCAGACAAATATATCGAGTAGAGAGGTGTCCTCTCTATTGTATGCATCTCTTCGCATAAGGTACATTCGTCGTCTCTTCCTATAGTTATATGCAATATATTCTCAGAATGTTTGGTACTGAAATCGCATTCAGCCATATAACAACTCACCCCTGAGGCTTCCCCATCGACTATTAAAAGCAACGAATGTAGAACATGGAATCTGGGAAATTCCTCCTTACTATGTTATGTAGGACAACTTCAGTCGAGCGCCCTGTGTGTAATACAGCCTGTCATGTAGCTTGTCCAGTCCAACAATGTTCTACATGTAGTCGCCTGTTATATGTGGGTTACCTGACGAATAGACCACATTTCTTTAGTTTCCTGTTGAGTCCATTATCTTATTGTGTGTACGTCGTAAACGTCACGTTGACGGCATTTCAAAAAGGCATTTTTGCGATGAATTTTCTGTCATATCCCCCTCCCCCCCGGGCCTGGTAGAGTTAAGTGACCAGCAACCTACTTTGATCGAGATGAACTCGCAACCGACCGGTAACCTTATCTATTGTTAATATGTTATGTACACAATACTGGGTATTGCAGTTCAGCAATACAATTTTTTAACAGTAGCTACATGGATTAATGATTCATCAAAGCACTTTCAGTGACCACAGCTTCGCATTGGATGGAAACTGTTTTTTTTTCAAGAGTGAAGATTTGGTCGCCATAGCAAGAGTATTGGACAGAACTTGATTTACATGCTAAAGCTATACAAAATTTGTCTTGAGCAAATGATCATTTTTGAAATTCACTAATTTCCCTTCCCAACATAACCACATCCTGAAAGTTGATTGAAACAAGGCAGACATGTTTGCTGTCACATTGGAGTGCTGGCTGCACGGAAAAGAAACCCTTGTATGATTCAGTGGTATAGTTTTAAGTTTTCTTCTGGTGGCCATGTATTAATATCAATTAAATTTGTAAAAGTTTTGTTGACATCACTCACAAATTCTGGTTGTCCAGTGTAAGCAGCAATTTACACCAATTATGATGGCTGATAACATAGTAACAGCTTCAAAAAGCCTCGTTCCTCAGCCGAAAGCAACCAAATTTGTGTCTAGGGCAAGTTTATTATTATTATTTTTTTTAATTAAAGAGATAGGCAGCGCAACCCTAAATTATCCAGACAATAGCTTTGATAGCCACCACCGAAAACCACATTTTTCAACCCCTGCAGTGGCCCCAGTGTATTCGTGTCCTATTTTGCTCTGAAATCTATTCATTCTCCTGATTCATTACCGAATACAGTAGATAAATGAACCTGCCTCGTGGCAATGTGTCTGTGTATGCCTATGCTCTTCCAAATTGTAATCATTTGAAACAATCTGGTGTAGTGATACACGTCCTCTCTGGATGAAGCTGTAGGCCAGTTAAAAAAAAGCGTAAAAGGCATAGCGATTAGTGTTTTTGTGTGGAAGAGGGCTGAAATCATTTTACGATGAACCGAAGCATCCTATCTGGCCTGGGAGGGATTTTGCCCTCCTCCCTGATAGGGTTAACAACACTTCTAACCCAAGTGTCAGAAATTAATCATAGCATTTCAAAAGCAGATACGTTTCCATGCTTACTTATATGTTACGTTAGTAAAGCCAAAAATGTATTTCTTCAAATTTGCACAAAAAGCTATGTTTGATACAGAAAATTACCGAATGATATATTGTTAACGCTCAGGGTCGTAAATGACGCGTGAAATAGAGCTTTTCGTATAAATATTAGCATGATTTTTTAATATATCCAAAATATGACACCTTGAAACAAAAAACATTTTAAAGTCTCTCGTGATATTATATCGGACTAGTATTTCATTATTCGAACGATATGATGGAGATAGTCTGTACGTATACATTGTTCGCAGTTTATCATCTCTATGAAAGGAATCTCACTCCTAGTAAAAGTAATCTGTTCGGTGGTTTTCAATATAGGGAAGGAAGTCAATCCAAATTAGCGTGTGTTGTTAATAATAGTTCTAACTAGATCAAAACATATCAAGCAGACTAGCATTCTGGGATGATCCAATCTCCATTTAATGGAAAACAGTCATCATGTTGAAATATTTCAGTTTTCAATCTGCACAATTTTCGTCGCATATCTATTTGTATTTCACATCTTTCTGACGAAGCCATTGATGTTCCACGTCCCATTATACCTGCAAATAAATGTTAACATGATTACATAAGGCGCAATTCATGGATGCTGACTGTCCAGATGGATATTTCCTATCATCACGCACCCAGGTTAGACAATACACATACCCCCATTGACCAAATGTTACACGAGTTTTCTTGAGACCATCGTTTGGTGAAGTGTAAAAATTAAAGCAAACTATTACAAACCTCTTCAAAATATTTGTCCTGTTTAGCGATATTTTGGCCTGTTATATGGTGCGGTTGGACTACCAGAAATGAACGATTTCACTATATTTTTTTTGCTCAGAGTAACCAACGGGTACTGAGTCTTTCGTTCCATGAATAACGGCATATCAAGGTGGGATATATTGTGCCCGTTTACAGAGCGCAAAATTTTCATCTCGAAATTGACGATTACATACAAATGCGCTACTTGAGATGCTGTATTGAAGAGCCGGAATACCCGTACACCATAATTACTCTGAGCATACAACAACATAGGGCTTTCTATGATAAAAGAATAAAATCCAACATAATATTTCAGTTTTGACACTCCAACCGCATGGCATTGGGGTCAAAAGTTCGCCATGTTCTTTTATTGGATATATGAAGGAAAAGTACATGTACATTTCCCGTTTAAAAAGCAATACAACCATAGTTTGCCAAAATTGAAGAATGAGGATAAACCCTGCTGCACGATATCGTGATCGGCTTTCCATGACATAAAGTACATCGATTGGCTGTCTATGACATACAGTACCTTTCCGGTTTCAAGAATTTACCCCATTTCCCGTAGGTCAAGCGAAATGACGGAACGATAGTGTAGTATTTAACTTGATACGTGAAGATGGATATGTGCACGAGAATATATAGTGTTGATATACTGTCGGGGAAGCTCATAAACGAAGTTCATTCCACTCACTATGCCTGGAACAGACAATTTTTTTTATGTACATTCTGACATTAGTGTATCAGAACCTGTCAATTTTGCACCGAAAACTTGGCACTTTTCATTGTATATGATCGACAATGAAACCGCCATTTTACAAGTCATGCGACATCATGCACTTTTTGAAAATTACCGTTCTACCACACCTGTCAACTGTTACACTAGTATTCAAATTTGTGTTTTCTTCAAGGTCGCGAAATATATAAGCTAATAGTGGTATCCACTCATAGTACCACATTTACAGCATTTCTACAAATCTGTATTTCACTGGTTTAACAGGTATCGGCTATCGCTCCGCAGAAATGGAGACGGTCGATTCACAAACCATCTCACCGATGCTGTATGAAACCCATACAAAGTCCCAGCTTCCACAAAACTTTCAGTCACACGACGGAAAGTTTATGACAGAATTTCTGGTTGGGGTCAAAGAGTTATCGCCCTCAAAAGCGCGACGTGATATCAGTTATAACAATTATTCACATAAATACTTTCCCTTCATGATTAGCGACATGATCCGTTCCATTGTTCGCCTGTTACAGTGTTGACAACCACGCATTCATTTTCGTTTATTTCAATGAAACCACTGACCCGGTTTTCCCTTTCGAATCAAGTAGATGTTAGAAACGCTAAAACAGATGAAGAGCACAACGTATCTTGTTAACATTGGGATGGCAATAAAGGGAAATTATTCTTGAATAAATATATGTGAACTTAGTGTTGTAGAACGGTAGATTATTTTTTTTAACATTTTTACGAGGATGAGGACGTGCAAGCCTGTGGTCGCTCAAAATCTGAGTAAACTTAAACGTATACGAAGATGTGCATCTAACCCTGGTGCTATAAACAACTTGGGTGTCTTGCTCGAGCCCGACTGACTTATTTGGACCTGTGAAAATCTGCATCGAGTGTTTATTTGATACATCACTCATGAATATACGTCATGCCTCTCGAGCGCCGTGATCAATATACGACCAGTCAAAAAGGCCACCATCTTACTACGCTATCATACTGACGATGTAAAAGGGTTAGAGGAAGCTTGGACTACACTATACAGTAGACCCTTAGCTCTTCCTCGAATAGAGTTTCTTGGCAAGAATCAATCATACCCAAACATATCTGCGTAGAAGCTATCCACCATCAGGTCTTTTGGATGTCTATCCAGAAAGTTTCTCAAGATCTTCATCTTACTGGCACCAGAGGGAGCCACATTCCCGTCAAATTCTAGGATACCCGCCAAATTTGTCTGCGCCGTCGTGTCTTCCACTATAAGATAGTCGCCCGTCTTCATGTGAGCATTAAAATGCTCGAGGACGTTGTTAACATTAACATGCGAGTCCTCTATTATTATCCAGGGGTGAGGTAACGCCTGTTAACACAAAATATGAAGCTGTTATTCGTGTCGCCTCTGTCTTGCGAGTACCAAGGAATGTCGAAATAAAATCTGAGTAAACTTAAACGTATACGAAGATGTGCATCTAACCCAGGTGCTATAAACAACTTGGGTGTCTTGCTCGAGCCCGACTGACTGATTTGGACCTGTGAAAATCTGCACCGAGTTTTTATTTGATACATCACTCATGAATATACGTCATGCCTCTCGAGCGCCGTGATCAATATACGACCAGTCAAAAAGGCCACCATCTTACTACGCTATCATACTGACGATGTAATTATCTATATTGCAACCGTCATCCAAAACCAATCGAGCCCAAGCATCACATTCATCAGACATTAAGTAGCCAGAAATGTTCCTTAAAGAAAATTCAAATCCCTATAACCAAAGACCTTCGACATACGACACTGTTTGCGTCAAAGTACAAACTGATATTTACACATAATGTGTTTACCTGTAGCATCTCGGAAGGAAAGCTCTCTTCTATTTTATTGCAGTCACCCTCAATGAATGTGATTCCATTCGTTTCGACTCTATCGTCTAACAGTGACAAGTCGATATCCAGAGAGTACACGTGACCATCGATGTTAAACATGCGCAGATGGTCAGCCAGCCACATTGCTGAGGCTCCTTTATAAGCTCCGATCTCGAAAATTGTGACCGGTTTGATCTTCCATAACATCATCTGATATATTGTTGTGTCCATTGGGTCTTTAACCAAGTCAATCCCTTTCCATTCTGTGAGAAAATTTCCGCGATGCACCGCCTGCATGGATATAAAATATAAACACCGATAACAACTGAAAACTATAATTTTCAAAACAGAACATATATAAAACTGGTAATATTGCATCGCCTTTGTAGCCATTTTTGTCAAGCACTTTGTCATTCGGAAATGAACGCCACCGGATTAAACGTCAGAGGATACTCTTAGATGTTATCAAGTGTCGTTTCCCAAATCAGCGAGAATGTCCTAAAATGTACAGACCGAATAATATTGAAATCTGATGACGTTGTATATCTCTCTCTCTTAATGCTATCTGGCCTATGCTTTGTGAGTGGCATTTCGCCCCCCCCCCCCCCCCCCGCCCCCGCCCATTAAGTTCTTTTTACACCTTGAGCTAGGATGCTGAAACTTACCACACTATACCTTGGATGAAGCTCTACAAGAAAATGTAGAAAAAATCTAAGATCGATGACGTCACAATAACGCAATTTTCAATTGATGTAATTTATTGACAGCCGGTGGGAAATAAATTACAATTCACTAGTCTCGCATACGTTTTATCTGTCTCGTAATCAGATATTGCATTTTGTATCCATATCAGCAACCTGACAGGTGTTCGGTCATAATTACGCCGCAAGGTAGCAAATCGGGTTACTGGCCTTACGTGCAAACGCGGGATTTGTTTTCTCTTGGAAAGGAGATGATTTCCCCCCTACTACCGCCCTTTAACGTCGAAGGTATGAAAATCTACTTCGGGTAAATAATGTCCTCGACTTCGCTTTTCGTATTCCCGCAATTATTTTGAATAATAGATCGAGAAACTATTTAGAATATTTGTTTGAAAACTGTTTTATGGAGATGAAAAAATATGTATATATTTGGTACATATCCACGTATTGCTCTTGCATACATCATAGAGCTAATAAAGTTATAAATATCGAGAGTCTCGGTACACTGGTCTGGGAGAACTAAACATGAAAACTAGCATGAACTTTGAACAAATTTGTTTATTGAAAAGAACAACTTATTGACCTCAAATAGCCGATAGAAAAATCAACAGAGAATCACATCACAGAAATGTACAATGTATAATGCATATGGGGGAGAAGTGAACCATCCGTCAGGGAGATGTGGCAATTGTGTTCCAACTCACTCTTGGAATATAATTTGCCACCACGGCTATATTTGTTCTAAGACTGTGGACACTGCCGTAAATTGAGAATGGGTATTCATGATTGATACTTCACGGCACGAGTTCAGGTTTAACCCTATCTGACCTGAGCGATTTGGGGTGTACCGCAGCCTGTGTGTGTGTGGGGGGGGGGGAGGGGCGGAAAGTGCCCCCATCCCTATATATTTTTGCTATCGCTAAGGCTAGAGGACTGAAACTTACCACACTATATCTTTGGGTCAAGCTCTACAAGAAAATATAAAGAAATCCAAGCTGGCCGGCGAGATGACGTCACCCTGATGTCATTTACCAAAAGAGCATTTTGGGACCATTTTTCGGTCAAAATTTAAAAGAAAAAATATTTTCCTCTTTTGTTCGCAAAATCTGCACGATAAATTAGTAAATAATAGTCTGATATGAAATAAAATAAGTTTTACCCATTTTTCCATACAAAAAAAGCTAAAATTTTGAAGAAATATGACTTTTCTGGTACCCCACATGGCCGCCATTTTGAATTTACTGATGATCCTCTGCTCGTGAGGTTATGCCAATAGGCCCAAAATGACTCTAATATGATAACTTATAACGTCACGGAGTTTCAGCTCTCCATTGTCTGGCGTTTCGGAGATAACGCAGAAAGTTGGTTACTGAGGGAGGGGAGGGAGGGGGGACGAATCAGAGGGTGTTTTTTGGCGGTACTAAGACATACATGTATGGTCTCAGTAAACGCATAGAACCGCTTTGAATCAACATGGTAAATTTTTGCGTAATTTTTGAAGAAATATGACGAAAACATCACTTTTCTTGTACCCCCACATGGCCGTCATTTTGAATTTACTCATGTTCCTCTGCTTGGGGGGTCATGCAAATAAGCTCAAAATGACCCCAATATGATAGCTTAAAATGTTACGGAGTTTCATCTCTCAATTTTTTGTCGTTCCTGAGATAAGAGCAAAAAAACCCAGAGGTGACAGGTATTCGAACACTTGATATTGCTTCCCAGAGGTAAATCGTTGTGACTCCAAAACATATGAAAACCTGCAAATTCGCGTGTATCTAGACTAATCACCTTACCTCCCGCACTGATGACAGGAAGGAAGTGGGCAACACATGCACATAAACGTGTCCCTGATTGATGGATAGATGTTGACGTAATGCATGTGTTCCACTTCACCCCCTTCTCAGGTTTCTCCGCTCTCCGTACCAACGAAAGTTTCTTTGTGCCCAAACACGACAAAATCAACAATTGGATATGGCATTAACGTTCTGAATCTGTCAGATATACTTCTCTCCCTTAAACGGAGTATCTGGGGCTTTGCTGAATGGCAAAAAGACCTTTTGTGCCAGCTTATGTCACGATCTTTCGATCACATTCAATTTGGCGAAATACGAGAGAGTCTAACGCGCATGCGTCGCTTCAAAACGTAAATAACACGTCATCCAATAGTGTCAATCCAATGTAAGATAGTAACATGCGTTGGCGCTATTTACGTTTGGCGCTATTTACGTTTAGTTTGGGTGCACGTTTTCGTAAGTTTTCTTTCGTATACTAACTGGTACAAGAAAAACAAAAAGTAGTAAACAAAAAATTGTGAGACAGACAGTGATCGCGAAATGAAGATGAAGTTTCAGATCATCAAGTTTATTTTAAGCTAGGTAGCAGATGACATGTTTATATAAAAATTACGGAACGTAATATGTTTTATGTTGGAGAGAGGAGCTTGCGGTGGTCCATGGGAGGTAACTCTAAACAGACTGTTGATCAAATGTCCGAGAACGTCATTTCAGTTTTCAATGAGGTGAGCCGCACTGAATGACGTCTCCACCTACTTCTTGGCCAATCGGATCAGGCCACGTCACAATTCGCGTCCACCGCATGTTCATATTTGATTTCTCGGTCAGTTCTGGTCTGTCTTTAATCGAAGAAAGTCGTTTTCGCCTTTGTGGCTTCAACTTGAGCTTGAAAACCAGAACTAGCTCCCTTTCACTCGTCTGATCTCTCTGGTAAGTGTGCTTTCACTTTATTCTTCTCCTTCTATCGTTAGAAATCGATCATACGTGTGCATTTAAGATGCTAGAAATTGAGAGTCAAGTGTATGTGAATGACCCTCCTCCCCCCCCCCCCTTAAATGTCTTCATCTTTGGACACCGTTACATATACGCCGTCTCAAAGATTATGGATCTATCACACAACGCCTATAATCTACACCTAAATCCTACTCAATTTGACGTTTCATATCTGGGTATTGGTGGGGGGAGGGTTGATTCGATGCCGAGACATATTCATGCTAAAATTCGCTCGTCATCCTGGCCACCAGACATAATATTTTTACATTTTGGTGAAAACGACTTGTGTAATCCGTCAACAGCACACGCTAAACTGACTAGAGATTTAATTTCAGTGGCGAATTACTTATTACTGGATTGTAAAGTGACGTTTTGTTGTGATAGGGCAGCTCCTGCCGCGCATCAAATGTCCTGTTGACTTTAATCAGAAGGTTAAAGAAACTAACTGCTTATTAGAGCAAGCATTGCACTCTGTAACCCGCGCGAAATTCTGGAAGCCCCTACTTTCCTTTTTTTTCTGAAGATGGTGTTTATCTTAATAAATCATCAGGTCTTTCAAAATATTACCGCAGTATACGCGGTGCAATCTTGGTAATTCGCCGCCAAAGTCGATTTATGTTTACTGCAAGAATCATTTTGTAGTTCATCACCGCCATAATTGTTTTGCTTGTCATTACTGTCATTGATTGTTTGGTAGCTCAATGCCATAATTGTTTGACATATCATCACTGCCATAATTTTGTAGTTCATCACCGCCATAATTGTTTTGCTTGTCATTACTGTCATTGATTGTTTGGTAGCTCAATGCCATAATTGTTTGACATATCATCACTGCCATAATTTTGTAGTTCATCACCGCCATAATTGTTTTGCTTGTCATTACTGTCATTGATTGTTTGGTAGCTCAATGCCATAATTGTTTGACATATCATCACTGCCATAATTTTGTAGTTCATCGCCGCCATAATTGTTTTGCTTGTCATTACTGTCATTGATTGTTTGGTAGACCAAGGCCATAATTGTTTGGCATATCATCACTGCCATAATTATTTGGCAGCTCAATGCCATAATTGTTTAACATATCATCACTGCCATAATTTTGTAGTTCATCATCGCCATAATTGTTTGAGAAATCAATACCATAATTGTTTGCAATATCATCACTGCCATAATTGTTTGGCAGCTCAATGCCATAATTGTTTGGCATATCATCACTGCCATAATTGTTTGGCAGCTCAATGCCATAACTGTTTGGCATATAATCATTGCCATAATTGTTTGCCAGCTCAATGCCATAACTGTTTGGCATATAATCATTGCCATAATTGTTTGGTAGCTCAATGCCATAATTATTTGGCATTTCTTCACTGCCATAATTGGCAGATCAATGTCATAATAGTTTGACATTTCCTCACTGCCATAATTGTTTGACATTTCCTCGCTGCCATAATTGTTTGGCAGATCGATGCCATAATTGTTTGGCCTCTCTTCACTGCCATAATTGTTTGGCAGATCGATGCCATAATTGTTTGGCATATCATCACTGCCATAATTGTTTGGCAGCTCAATGCCATAACTGTTTGGCATATAATCATTGCCATAATTGTTTGCCAGCTCAATGCCATAATTGTTTGGCATATAATCATTGCCATAATTGTTTGGTAGCTCAATGCCATAATTATTTGGCATTTCTTCACTGCCATAATTGGCAGATCAATGTCATAATAGTTTGACATTTCCTCACTGCCATAATTGTTTGACATTTCCTCGCTGCCATAATTGTTTGGCAGATCGATGCCATAATTGTTTGGCCTCTCTTCACTGCCATAATTGTTTGGCAGATCGATGCCATAATTGTTTGGCCTCTCTTCACTGCCATAATTGTTTGGCAGATCAATGCCATAATTGTTTGGCATATCATCACTGCCATAATTGTTTGGCAAAATCATCGCTACCAAAACAATTTTTGGCAGATACCGGTGTCATAATTGTTTGGCACAGATCATCACAAAAATTGTTCGGCATTATTAAACAGTGCCATAACTCTTTGGCATATCACCAGGGCCTACTGTTCACCAGACCATTTTTGTCATCTCTTCACTGCCATAATTGTTTGGCAGATCAATACCATAAAATTTTGGCATATCATCACTGATCATCGCTACCGAAACAATGTTTTCGGTATCATAATTGTTTGGCATATATCATCACTAAAATTGTTCGGCAGATTATCAGTGCCATAACTGTTTGGCATATCATCACGGTCTACTGTTTACCAGACAATTTATGTCAGTTATTGCTATAAAACCTGGATTAACTAGATATAATTCAGCCATGGTTGTCATTATGGGTTGAGCGGTTTTTATTGTCGATTGCGATGGTATCAATCTTTTGTTTCTACCTGACGGTTTCACAATAATAACCGGTTCATTACATCTATCCTTTTATTTTGTTCAAATGTTGTCGCATATTCCTGCCGCTGTTCGGATTCGTTTGTTGCAGAATATGCCAGCCAAGAGGAAAAGACGAGCGGCTCAGTCAGTCACCAATTATGCCACGGTTGAGGCAAGAGGAATCGCCGGACTCCTAGTATTCCTGCATCCGTACCCGAGGTTCAGAGAAGGGCAGACCCACCCATCCACCCTTTCTGACTATCAGTTGTCCCGTCTGGCTGTGATGGACCCAGGAACTTCGTCAGTCCTCGACAAGAGCTTCTGTGGACAGCGGACCCACTCCTAGAGACAACTCGTCATCTCTCTCGCCAGTCATTGTTCCAGATGGAACTCCCACCACGATGAATCCTTCCTCGGGGACGCTGACTGCTTTGGTCAACTCAATTCTAACTACGGTATTAGGTGAGCCCTCTGCCTCACACTCAGATTCAGACCACATAAATATTGAAGATATTGATCACTCTGTTCCACTGGATGCGTCCCTCATCGGTTTATTCGTAATTCAGCAAGACAGCTCGGCATAGATACAACGTTATAATACTAGGATCGGGAACGGATCATCCGCATAGTCCGTTGCTCAACTATATAACGCTTTTTCCTCTCTAAAGATAATGGACGAGCCGCTCATACTAGTTATTCAAATCAGCGTTAAATCTTCAAAACAATGTGTTAAAATCTCTGAAAGATTATATATGAACTCATCAACTTTAAATGGCGCAAAACCATGTATAACACTTATAAACCACACAGATGTTCCACGTGTGGAAATTGTACCATACGGACAGCAATATAGAGAAACCAAACGTGTGTTCATTTTGTTTTCCAACCTTTTAAAGTTCAAAATGCTTTGTAATTCAAAGTTTCTCTCAAAGTTTGTTATTGTCTCTGCAACCTTCACAATAACGTTCACCACTTCAATTACTTGTATAATTATATGTACTTTAGTTCAAAAGTTTGGGCAAAATTGCCTTATGGCTAAAGCAGACATCAAGGACGCTTTTCGTATTATTCCCATCGACCCGTCCGATACTAGGTTTCACTTGGGATAACCAATATTACTTCGATAAATGTATGCCGATGGAGCAAGATCATCATGCAGAATATTCGAATCACTGAGTCAGTCACTTCAGTGGATATGAAACACAAATTTTCTATGTCTGACGTTACGCACATTGTAGACGAATTTTTCTTTTCTGGACCGCCATCATCAAATTCCTGTGCAAACGCTTTGCTTACTTTCTTTTCCTTGTGCGAGCATATAGAGATACCTATAAAACACGGGAATGCAATCGACAACCAGGATTATTATGCACGTAATCGAACTTGATTGCACTACTATGCTAGCAAGTCTACCACAGGGAAAGTTAAACAAACTGAAACAATTTTTAATGTTGAACGGTTTCTGAAAAATATGACATTGCTAGAATTACAGTCGTTAATCGGGTTACTCAATTTTGCCGGTACAGTCGTTGTTCCCGGTAGGGCTTTTACTCGTCGTCTGATAGATCTAATGAGTCAGCAACAATACCGTATACGCCTCAACAATAAGGCCCGAGCCGATCTCAGAGCATGGCTGTACTTTTTGGAAGATTTTAACGAGAAAGAGCTCAATAATATTCTTTTCAAGTCCAGACATGTAGTTGGCTCGTCAAATTTACTTCCCGACAAAGTTTCTCGCTTGAAATTTCAGGAACTCTGTCAATCGCCCCCTGGTTACATTCTCGACCCCAACCAGTTCCGGAAAACTTACTGAGTATACAGAGATTTCATTCTACAAGTTGGGCAAACCACGGGACAGTTATTCCTCTTTTTCAACGGCTCAATTAGTTGGTTTTCTTTCAATCCGCAATCATGCTCCGTCGACCGCTCACACGTTCATATCTGCCATTAGCTATGTACATAAGGTAGCGAACCGGGGCGACCCAACACAATCCTTTCTTTTCCCCATGACCTAAAAGATCCAAGACTGCCAATTACAAAAGAAATCCTGTACAATTTAGTTGACTCACTCGCGCATATCATTGCTGACGTTTTTCACCCGTCCCTCGTTACAGCTATGTTTCTACTCGCTTTTTACGCACTTCTTCATGTTGGCAAATTTACAGTGCGCCCAAATCACAATGTTGACAACGTTATAAAATTTCGAGATGTCCATTTCACTTTCGATCGTTCTTTGATAAAGGATATGGAGCTGACCATTCGCAGTTTCAAACATAATGCATCTTTCTATCGCAGCATCTCACGATCAGATCAGTTACTGTCCAGTTCGAGCTGTCCGTACATATCTGTCACTGCTTCAACCTCCGGTATCCACTGGGACTCTCTTCCAATTCCGCGATGGTTCCCCCGTATCAAACGGTTACTTTTCTTCACAACGACGCCGCCATAGTATTCATAGGTATAAACCCTGCCTACTACAAACCCCACTAATTCCGAATAGGATACGCCACGAGTCTATTTGCCGCAGGTGTTCCGGAACAAACGATTCAAAAGATGGGCAGGTGGAAATCTAACGCGATACAGCGATTATATCCGGATCGATCATTTCCCCACGAAGTAATGAGTCAGCCAGGGGCTGTTATTACTCGTTTCGAAATCATAGGTTTTGATCAATTTTTGTTTTTTCTTATTCGACAAATAGGAATTGCAATATTCAGCAGGGGCTGTAATTGCGACGTCATCTAACTTTCCTTGTCTAATTTTATCCAGTTTACTCAGAGATGATCGCTCAAAAACATAAATCTACCAAGGTCAGTCTGGGGACTGCTGGTAATGGTCTGAGGAGTCTGAGGCGGAGGGTATTAATAGGCGAGGCTTGGGGTGGGGACGCTAGCACGCTAGCGTGTGGCCTGTTTTATTCTGTCCCCTCACCTTTGTTCCTTCTGAGTATTCATCGAGAGGCTATATCATTGCATAATCAAATACATACTTCGTATAAGAGGGAGATAACGTGACTTGTATTTCATGTATTTTTGACAAGCAATCTTTCTGGTGGGCTAATACGCCTCTCTTCGTTATACTAATAAACGTCATTTTTATTAAAATGACATTTCCACAAAGATAATTTGTTGTTGAAGTTTATAAGGAACAAACGAGCCAAGCCTCTGCCTGAACAATTTCATTGTGGCGCATCTGCCTACATAAATACAGCTATGTACACAGCTGTAACTGGTATGCGTGAATTGAACAATTGGTATAAACAAGTAAAAAGACGCCCACAAAGCTATGAGAAATCGTAAAACGCTTCCGTGTTGGTAATGTTTCTTCTTGCAGTAACATCTATATGCGAAGTGAAAATTCTGAGCACCAAGTCCATGCTCAGATGAAACATTTGAAGGAACTTGAACCTTTTTGCATGAGAATCAATATATCTCCCCTGTATCTGTTCGGTCTTCCTTCAACGGTCACCGGTCGTTTCATCGGTCTTCGTTCATCGGTCATCGTTCAACGTTCTACGTTCAACGGTCGCCGTTCGTCGTTCATTTTTGAACGGTTAACGGTCATCGGCGTTCGTTCCGTTCAGTTTTCCCCCGAACTGAACATGATCGGAAGATAGCGACGTGCGTTCGCGCTATGTATTTCTGACTGTTTGCAAAAAAATCGTTTAAAACTCGTTTTCGTAACTTTTCTTTCGTATACTAAATGGCATAACAAAAATAACAAATATTTAAACAAAAAAAAACGTTTATGGGACAGACAGTGATCACGAAATAACTAAAGTTTATAGTCACCTTCGAGTTTATTTTAAGCCAGGTAGCAGGGTTCATGTGTATATACAGCTATGTACACAGCTGAAACTGGTATACATGAAGTGAAAAATAACGATCTGCATGCTCTGAGATAGAGTAAAAATCACCCGTTTTTAGTAGGCAGTAGAACTGTTTCAGTAAACTATTCACTGACCAATCGGGAAATCCGCTGACCATGCTGGCGCTTCCCTACCCAAGACGTCATTCCAATAAAAATATTTCTATGTTGTTTTAGATAGAAATGGACAAGTGCAGCCTTTTCAGTGTATCACCTTCTGTCAGACAGGAAGTACAGCCCAAGAGTATCGCTTGTATCCGTCAAATGTTGTGTTTTAGGTAGGAAGAATAGATATGTCAGAAAAAATAGTGCTGTGAAATCTAACTCCACAAGACTTCCAATCGTGTATATATAAAAGACTCAGAATGTGTGAGATTAGACTGGTTGCCTGCCTTTGCACTCCATACAGAATGAAGAAATACAAAGGGAGGCAACCAGCCCATCTACAGCGATGAAGATGATTATGCATTCATGCGAGGAGAATGATTTTCTCATACGCCATTCTCGTTGAAAAACCAACAAGTTTGCACGAACAATTTCGGTTTCACTTTGTTTAGTTTTACAAATGATACCCTGATGATGCTATATTTTATTGTATGTTTGAACGTGTACCATTGTCATAGTTGAAAGACCTCAAGTCGATCGCTTGAGGCTTAGCCTCGACCGAACGTTACAACATCCTCAAACTCAAGAGTATAGGGCTACCTTGCTGCGTATAATGGTCCACACAGCATTGGTAACGGGTAACGGACCAACACCAACAATCCCCACCTTCAAGTTCCGCCCGACCAGAGGTCGTTCACATGATTCATCACCTGGAGCTGATTATTTTTTTTTTATAATTTGAAACATCTTGGAGATTTAAATAGAATTGACTTGGTTAAAATTTATTATTGGAATCCTGAAAATAGTCATAGATGATATGACCATTGGAAATTGATTTGCTGACTTGACACCTGAGAGAAATATTGTTTTAACTGATGTTCACCAGAGCGATTCTCTCTGGACATTGATCTGTTGATAACCTCGTTATTTGATAGTATTTTGAAAACCACATAATTAACTTCCAATAACCTCTGTAAAAGTCAGCTGTAGCTTGGCCTTCCAAAGCTATACAGTAGATTCAAAGAATGACCCTACCCACCCAAGGCCAGGTAGGGTTAAAGTCACTTCCGATCATAGGTAACTTCCGGTCCTATGTCACTACCGGCGTTGACGTCAAATGTCGGAAGTCAACGTCGAATGTCAAAGGATGGAGGTCCAGGGTTGAGGCAAATAGCCAGAGCTCATATCGTTGGTCAGAGGCTAAGAGTCTCTGGTCAGTGGTAGGTGATTCAGGTCAAAGGTCACGAGTCAAAGTTCAATGGACTAACGTCATAGGCTAGAGGTCAACGGTCAGGCGTCAATGATCATCAGCCAACGAGATTTCGGCATGCCGTTCAGTGAGTAGGCTGTCTGTTTCGGCAGTAACGGCGTCAGTTGCTTTTAGTGCATCGGTCTCTTCATACCATTTGTGGTAGCTTATCATTTTTCTTTATGTCTGGTAAACGTTCGTCCGTACTCAGAGCAAGAATAAACCATGTTGACGCGTCAATGCAGACTACTGTTACTAATAATGCTCAGTGAAATACTTACTAATGCTTGACCCCATAGCAATCAAAGGTGATTCGATGACGAGTATAAAAGGTCATATAAAACACATCTGCAATCCCAACTATCGTTATCTATGATCCTCCCAAACGTAGCATTCACAAATCATTTTGTCCTAAATTTAGCCTGGAAAAACCGAGTCAACAAATCTCACGTCGTGCTGGCTTAACAAATAAAAATAGATCCACCGCCTTAGGAAAAATCTTCCCTTCGCTCGCAACCCCCACCCATCCCCATGTGTCAGATAAAACTTCACATGCTGTGTTTTTTTCTTTGATTTTTTTTTCTTTCTCTTTATGCGGAATTCAAGATTTGTATTGAATGCAACAGAAAGTTTAAAGGATTTTCAGGGGGAAATCTCAAATGTCCTGGAAAAGCCGCTATTCCAACATCACCTCTGCATTTGAACACAACTAGTTGGGGTTGATAATATGGGCGTATTACTGATCTGTAAATATCATAGATTTCGATAGCGGGGCTTGAGGATGTGTGGCTGTGATATTCTGGTTTCATGGAGGTGAAAAAGACGCATGATTGACGTCGGGCCTCGGAGTGCTCAGAATAATAACTTTCGTTCTACTAACATATTTTCCGCTTGGGCTGCATATTCTATCTAACGGGCACAGAGTACATCACTTTCCATCAGATGATCCAATAATGCTATTATATCATTACCCTTTTACATTTTTATCATTTACCGTTTAGCACTTCCCGGCCCCTCTCTCATTTTTGTATCTTTCTCTGGGACGACAAACAATTGAGAGCTGAAATTCCGTGACTTCGTAGATTATCATATTGGGGTCCTTTTGAGCTTAATTGCATGACCCCCCGTGCAGAGAATCATGAGAAAATTCAAGATGGCGGCCATGCGGGGTACCAGAAAAGTGACGTTTTTGTCAGATTTCTTCAAATATTTTACTTTTCTGCTTGGAAAAAATGATAAAAACTATTTTATTTCGTATCAGATCATTTTTTACTAATTTATCATGCAGCTTTTGCAAAGAAAAAACCAAACAAAAGAAATTGAAAATTCTGACAAAGAATTCGTCCAAAAAATGCTCTTTTTGAAAAAGACGTCACTGTGACGACAGCATGGCAGCCATCTTGGATGTCTTTTACATTTTCTTGCCGAGCTTGATCCCTTTTCTTGCAAGAGCTTGAGCCTTAGCGATAGTGAAAATATATGGGGATGGGGGCACTTGTCGCCCCTAGGCCGCGGTATACCCTAAATCACCGAGGCCCAATAGGGTTAAGTCGGTGATAGTGGTAGTGTGGTCATGTCATTCAAGATGTTCATATGAACAACTACAACAAAAGCGTAACTGAGACACAAATCATCAGAGGGGTCATAGCGGTTCTTGTGGTATTTGAGATATGTTGCCCTGTGGAATCATATGAGTTCTTGTCAGTACTCCGTCATCTTTTTCCGCCACCTTTATACGTTTTATTTAATTCTGACGTTTTCTATTTGTCATTGAATCGTCTTGGATCGTTTTGGAGAAAACAATCAATCAACATAGAGAAAACAATGCAAACCCAATATATAGTAAAATGCATTTGTTAATAATCAAATGATAATATTCTACAATAATATACAATAACATATTCCTATATCCATGGATCATTCCTATAAAATCCTACTATTCATGAATACTCTCCAACTTCTCGAATATGTCATTTCTCTGCTTGAAGCTTCTTTTTATACATTCCTTATAGTTTTTCATTCACTTAGACTCTGAAGATGACTGTCAGTCTTCATAATTTCGTTATACACGTAATTATTTCTCATCTCATGACAATTGATCATGCTCTTTTCCAGCAAGGATTATAATCCCTCTTTGCCACTTCGCTCGATTCTTCGACGTTATATCCCTGTCTTGTGTAATGATGTTGCCTCTCATCGATATCTTTCCTGTATTCATCATTTAAAGAATTGGAAAACATATATCTTCAGATATTATATTCAACACGTACATGTATATGTGTTGAACGTTTATCCATCTCTCGGGGACGAATGCTTTATTCACGATCACTCTCATTGTCCGAAAAGTACCAGTCAGCGTTGTTTAAACAGCGCGACAGATACTTGGCATA
The DNA here is from genome assembly GCA_036873755.1 of Hanleya hanleyi. Lineage (NCBI taxonomy): Eukaryota > Metazoa > Mollusca > Polyplacophora > Lepidopleurida > Hanleyidae > Hanleya > Hanleya hanleyi. Next base: position 33,076 of record JAVTVY010004596.1, read on the forward strand.
TTATTATGCAAATTTCTTAGATGACAATATAATTGTTTTACTACAATTTGATGGGGATATATATGTCTGTGTGCGCCTCAATAGGATTTTGCTGAATTCATTATATGAACTGATATATTGAGCAAAAGAAACATTTTCACTGCCATTTTAGAGAGCGGGATCGTCCTAGCCTGGTTTTCAAATATAATTTTTGTTCTCGCTTACTCGTGAAAATCAAATAATCACTCCTTCCTTGCATTTCTTGGCAATGAACGAATAAAAAAAATGGTTTATACAAGAAAGATTTCTGTTGCTTGTCGATAGGTTTAATGAGTAGGGCAAAATACTAACAATTCAAGCTGACATCTCTTCGCTTGTCTGTTCCGTTTCTGTCCCGTTCTCTCCCGGTTTCAGATAGACACAATTTGTTTTCTCAGGTTTCTCATCTATTTCCATGTTGACATCCTTTTCTCTTAACCCTCCTGGCCTGGGGGGGGGGACGGCTTTCCGTGCCCCCCCCCCCCACCGTGTTGGTTTTTTGTTCCTATCTCCGGAACGACAAAAAATTGAGAGCTGAAACTTCTTCACTTTTTAGATCATCATATTGGGGTCATTTTGAGCCTATTTGCGTGACCCCCAGAGCAGAGGATCATGAGCAAATTCAAAATGGCGCCCATGTGGGGCACCAGAAAAGTGATTTTTTTAGTCATATTTCTTCAAAAAAATTGCTTTTCTGTATGGAAAAGTGGATAAAATCTATTTTATTTCATATCAGAGTATTATTTACTACATGTAATTCATCATGCAGTTTTTGCGCGAAGATAAACCAAAAATAAAACAAAATTCTGAGCAAAAAATGATCCAAAAATACTCTTTTTGAAAATAACGTCACAGTGACGTCATCATGGCGGCCATCTTGGATGTTTTTACATTTTCTTGTAGACCTTGATCCAGTGATACAGTGTGGTAAGTTTCAGCCTCCTAGCTTTAGGGTTAAATAGAAGTCTGGTGACCCTCAATTTTCATTTGATTTTCCGATTCAGCATTGTCCCAGAAAACTATTGATGCATTTGGAGAAAATGACATTTCAACTTCATAGAAAATATGAGCTTTTCTATGAAAATAGTCACTTTCATAGAATTCCTATCTAATCCCATATATTAGAGTATAGTAAAACCGTTACAGTATACCATATAAATTCCTAGATTATGCAAAAACAAGCCTGGTAACCTCTGAATTTTATCCTTTATTTCGAAGGTTTGCTCTACCTCTTGTTGAAATATAAGGAAAATGACATTTTATTCTCAAATTGTCTGGAATCTCCTTAAGAAGGAATAAAAAGGTATTGAGCATAAATATGGTGTTCTATTTGTGCCAAGTTTCCGTCGCCTTTTCAAAACGCGACGTCGCCTTTTGAAACGCGACGTCCATAAACGACCTATTTTACCTGCACTTTAGAGGGCGGGATTGCCCTAACCTTATGAATCCGATGGTCATGCGACGTCAAATAATATCTCCTTATTAGTACCGGTGTTTTATTTCGACAGCGACACAGTTGATTCAATTGTATTCCAGCCTATAAATACCTTTCAGCACAAAATCTAATGCCGCCAAATGGAAACAAACGAACCTGTAATTGTCTCCGGAATAAATGGACAGTTGGAATTAAAAGCGTCTGGTCCGTCATTCATTATTCAGTCGTCGTGCATTAAAAAATATCCGCGTCCAAAATCCAAAGACCTATTCCGTATTCCATCAAACAGCATTAGCACCAATTCAAAAAAGACAATCATAGTATCCATAAACATGGGCTAGTTTCCTGCAAGAGAGAAGCGGGCAATAGTTTTCAATGATGCCGGCAAGAGATCATGATGTTTCAAAAATATCACAATCGTATCGCTGATCAGTATTCTTAATCCATACGATATCGTTGTAAAGTCGACATCTAGGGAATGATGTAGATCAGTCACGCTTTGATTGAAGTTGTTCATATGAACACCTTGAGGATCTTGAAGTACCTTGCTTCATACGGTCCGTAACCCCGGGTCAAGCGGAAAGCTCAGTATCGACAGCACAGATTTGCTGTATATTAAGACCCGTCAAATGAAAAGCTAAATCCTTTGAACAATGCTACATCTCAATCAACGGGTGACACGATGCGAGGGTGGTCGCTGATGAGCTTATGCATTTCCTTGAAACGCTGAAAATTGTGCGCATGACGAAAATATCGAGTCTGCTCTGTGCAATTCAAGTATTAGTTATGAAAGGCTTGTTCCTTGGAAGACAGCCAATCACAGACTAGGCCTACAAGATAATCGTAGCTTTATCAACATGATCTTTGTACCAGCACAGGAGAGTACGGAGATGAACGGTCTCATCCAACGGTAACCACATTTTCAAGAGAGTAGTAATAACAGGCTTAGACTTGACATGTTTGATTTCATTCTGATTTCTCTGTTTATTTCGATAATTTTAATATTCCTATAGGGATGTTGGGCAATTGATCCTCTGCCATTTTACTCAAACGTAAACATAGTTATCAATAGTCGAGCTGTATTTTAACATGGCTACTTTATAATAGAAGCATGCGAGAAGCTGTATGTACATAGAAAACATTAACTTTGTGAACTGTCACTCGATGTTTTTCAAATCTTTCACGCTCGATGTGCTTGTACAAAAGATTCAACTGAATTAGATCTACAGAATATTTAATTGCTTGCCCCAGGAAATAGACACTTTTCCTATTTACTCCTGTGATTTTATGATTTGGGATTGTAATCTTATAATTATATCAGCCCCTGGGATAAACTTATGTAATATGTGCAACGATGCGTAATTACTTTCAGCTATGAAAATATTTTGTAAAATAATTACAATCTTGTCTACTCCAAATAACTCAAGAACGAACATAAACCTGCCTGTTTTAGCAAGTCAGCGAGACGGTCGCTTGAATGTCTTATTAAGAATCAAAGTCCTTTCTAACAGATACAAGTATCCTTCTTGATACCGGGCCTCTTAAGCCGCATGTCCATGGCGCATGGACAACTCTATATTATTTTTCTTGAAATGGAAAAGAGCATTACCCGTACGTGTACCTCAGTTAGTATATATACATGGATCAAACAATTAACTCCATTGTGTTAGATGGCGGACAGTGAGGGTTCCGAGATTTTTTTTTATTAATATAAAAAAATAAAATAAAATTTTCTTAAGAACCCAGAACCATTTCTGTTCTTGTACATGTGCATTCGAACTTTTTTTGTACTGCTAGACTGTGACGTCAATGTTCGTCAGTGGTCACTATCAAAAATGGCATCTTCGGAGACCTTCGCTATATTTACCTGGACATGACGTGTTGCCTTTTACATAATGGATATCAGAATGCTAAAAGGCGATGGAAGAACACTCGCACGGTAAAATTGTGTATAAGCATTTTGTCAATGATACGATTTTTTTAAGAACACATACATGTATAAACGATTTTTCCTCTTATTTTTCAGATCATATACGAATATATATTATCTCACAGTAACTAATACATGATAAATCTAAGAAAACAAATAAATATCAAATCATCCCATATGCAACAATACATCTACATGATGCATTCAACTTGTCTCAAATCGATTTCAAATTTCATCTCGCATAATGCAAATCGAAACCCTTTCTCCTCAAAGCTCTTACATATGTGTGTTCAGTCCAGCTTGCAATTCCAGGTGTGTGGGTCTTTTCGTTTCGGGAGTTCTTTTTTTTTATAAAGATCAAATTGCTATTTTATTTGGTAAAAGTCGCTATAGTTAATCGAATGCTTGTTTTAATATTTCACACAAATTATTTCAGATCGTCAATAGGACTGACAGTTGTGGTGAATAATAATAATATCTTCTACCTGTAAAAAAACTAGTCTATTTGAGAAAACTAGAATGCAGTCTGTCTTTAAATAAACACTCATGCCACGTCACATATAGCCATACACATAACTCACCGATAATCAACTGGATACTACATTCAGTATATCGAGCCTGTCATACCATGCACGAAATGATGTAGGTGTTCATGGTCATATGTCTGTCCGATATTTTTTTAATATTAAAGGAAATTGTTGTATTACCTTTAACACATCTGGAGGGAAGACCGTCGTATCATGGCGTTGTTCAATAGGTACAAATCGGTTTGGATCAGTTTCCAATTCCATCGCCCAGGAATCTCTCGACTTCTTGTAATTCTGATAAAATCCTTCTCTTTCGGACATTGCTTACAAAACAACAGATTTTCCCCTTCCGAATTTCAGCGGCCCAATATTTTTACAGTCTTGCAATTCGAACGTCAAGCGCACTGAGCTATTTCAACCTAGTGTGCATTTAATCAGAAAAATATATATGCAAGCTACATATATATCCAGATTATATCCATTTACAGCTACGAATGGCCTCGGGCATTTTCCAATTTCAACAGTTCGTCGCCTTTCTTGTTGTAATGGCATCTATTCACTTGCAGATTATTTCGTATTGAAACACAGAAATAACTAAATATTGTAATATAGTTATACATTGATCAACTTAGATTTACACCCCTGGAGAATTTGCGTTCCGTTCATTTCCCGGACTATATTTAGTTCCTTATTGTGAAGGGTTAAATCTCTCATGTATATTCATTCATATTTCACACATCACGATTATGCAATACGCCCGGCGGTAACTCTCCAATTGACTTGTAGTTGCCACGCCCACTAGAATACGTCAACTTTCTTAAGTGTCAATCACAATTATTCAACCAATCACCGACTTCTTTTGAGTCGCCTTTGACCAGTCATATTGAGGCCCGCGACGTCTGAATTGAGACAGGTTTGATATCTTCATACAGGGAGTTGACTTCAAGATTCCGACCAGTGAAGACGTACAATATTGGGATTGGTAGCTATGGGTTAAATGTATATTTTCTAGTTGGCTATGTCTCGAAGTTCATACTTTTCATCATGGTTATATATATATTGTAAGTATGAATAAATCTATTTTACAGAATATGATCTTCTTGCATCCATGTTTCTAGCCACACGATCCAGCGATATGTTTATTGTCGTTTATAACGTTACGAGACCCGTTCGACACGCTTCCACACTTTAAGGCGCACTCTTGCTAATCTCTGCTTCGTTATTATTAATATGCTAAAAACGGGCTTCGTAACATTATCCCCAGTCCACACTTGACCTACAACCCAAGGCAAAGACAAATTTCATAGTCATTTGTTAGACCATGCAGGGACACATGGGTACTTAATGTGCTAGAGGCACTAATAACGGATCTGCGAACTTGTCTAAAAACCCCCAAATTATATATTTTTCCCACTTCTCCAGCTTTTTACCTCCGTCGATCAGACGGAGGTCTAGGAGCGCAACGTGAAATCTCCCGCCAAATAATTGTCATATGGGGAACCCACGACTCGTGTGATTTCCAATAGGGATCGCCATGGTTCCCGACGAAATTTTGAACACAAATTTTGGACACAAATGAATGCTTACGTCACAAAAGGTGTGTATCCTTTGCAGCGCTTCCACCGGGTCTCTTTATTCGAGGGTACTAAATTTTTTTGCTACGCGCTAGTAGTCTTACCAGAAGATTGAACATGGCCGCTTGTACAGATGGACGATGCGATTTTTTGCCGGTAAGTTTTTTGGGGCTATTTTATGTCATTACAACACAATGATTCCTAGTATACCGCCCGTCATTACTATATATCGGAAAGTATTTGTCGGCTGATGACTTATGCCGAAGCCAACCAAATAGTCCAAGTTGATGCATATCAAATGCACGGACTGATATCGGCAAGGCTAGTTTTGTGTAAGAGTACATAACTTCCAGCAGATCCTTTGTCAGTTATATTTCGTGAGTCTTACACCAAATCTTTGCCCTGATAATCCACCGGCCTGGTTGTTTAAAAAGAACTATTCTAAATTTTGCTGATAAATTCGATTCCCTTTGGGGCGGGGTATTTATTTGGGTCCTGCTAAACACCGCCCGGGATCGCCTGAACTGCCCGGGACCGCCCGAGACCGCCCGGCGGTCGCCCGGGGCCGTCCGGAAATCGCCCGGCACCACACAGGTTCGAAGGTTCAACTTGACATTCTGTATTATTTTCTTTTGTGGATCATTCCACGTGTAACACTTAACAATGTGGCTTCCCATTTTTTTACAATTCATAGTCGGAAGATGGAAAGCTCGACATCGCTCCCGTATTCCCGCATTCCAACTCGCAAAATTTTGAGTAAAAAGATGGAAAGCTCTACATTGCTCCCGTATTCCAGTTTTATGTAATTTGAAAGTAAGATGGAAAGCTGGAACTGGACACTTTTTCTGTTGATATATAGAATTTAAATTTCGCAAAATTCAGCGTTTAGCTTTTTCACCAAATTTATATATTTGGTTTATAATATTCGATATTTATCAATAAATTAAATCAGAAAATGACAACATGAATTCCACGGTTACGGCATCATGATCTGGTTTTAATCTTCAGAGCACCCATTAGTGAAAATATGTAGTCGAGATTTCTATTGCTTAGAATTGAGGTATATTACAGCATGTTCATCATGTTTATAATTTATTAGA
>JAVTVY010004597.1:0-41693 GCA_036873755.1 Hanleya hanleyi
GGTGTCCAGTAAATAGCTAGATCGTCTTTCGCCAGTTTGACTTTATCTGCATACACGTATAACCGCACACTAGGTGTAAGAGGCAAGATGGCTCGTAGTGGTAGCGACATGCTTGCTCTCAATGTCCAACGGTAAATGATACACACTCTGTCTCTTCCCCTCGTATTTATAGTGTCAATACCACAGCGCCAGGGTGAATAGGGCACAGACTAATATGAGGCCAACCAGCCGGCGCTGGTTCCGGCGTGAGCGCTCCTGGTCCATAGCGCGAGCATCAAGGATGGCTGTCATAGTCCAGTAGTGGTGAGTGATGGCACGCCTGTCCATCGAGTGCACTCTGTGGAGGACCGCTTCAGTGAACTCGTTCAGGATCTGGCGTCGTCCCTCGTTGTCGTCGCCATCTGCAAACATGGACCGGACCACTGCTCGGTAACCCGTGAATGAATTCACCACGGTGGCATACTGTAAAATGCGAGTCGCATGGGGCTGGATCTTCGCCATGGCTCTGTAGAAATGAAGGTGTGGGATACAGAGGGACATGTTTTATAGACCAGATGTAGCTCTACGGGTGTAGTCCGTGATACGTACTATTCTGATGGGTTAGTCCAAAAAAAGGGAGCAACAACAACAACACAGATTACAGATCAATCCTTTTATTATGCGTGAACAACATAGAAATGCATGTACTGACTGTCTGTGGGAGGTTTCCCACAATGGCGTTCACCTTCGCGTCTTTTCGTGTACGTCCGTGTCTTTTCGTTAAAGTCCGTGTATCTTCGGTAAAGTCCGTAGGCATTGGGCAAGGAAGCTTTTTCCCGAGACCGAATAACCGCCAGACATGACTGCATCACCGCGGATGAATACATTCTTGCACTCACTCACACCACAGGTCGAGTGAGGTATCAAAGTGAAGCTTAGGTGAAGGAGCATCTAATGGACTGGGTGTGGGGTTGACATATCGATAAAAAATGGATATGACCTTGAACTGATCACGTGACCTCCCGTGATGACAAATACCCAGAACCAAGTCAGTACATGCATCCCATAGTCCCAGGTCACGCCCGATTCACGCAGACCGGAAGTGACGTCATACACCTGCGCACAACCGTGATGGAAAAACCCAGAACCAAGTCAGTACATGCATTCCATACAGGCAGAATGCAGGCAGGCAAGCAAGGCAGGGATGCAGGCAGGCAGGCAGGCAGGCAGGGAGACAGGTCAGGTCAGGTAAGTCAGATTGAATACACACCTTTCCCTAAAAATGGACTCCTTTTATAGCCAATTGACCTCATTTGCATATTTTCAAAAGGGTGGACAACAAACAGGCCGCCATTTTGAAACACACCACCCATAACACACACAAACAAGCCGCCATTTTGAAAAAACCCCAAAGACCTCATTTGCATATTTTCAGGGGACAACAGGCCGCCATTTTGAAACACACCACCCCTAACACACACAAACAAGCCGCCATTTTGAAAATATGCAAATGAGGGGTGAAACAAGTGCAATTGTCCACCATTTTGAAACACACCACCCCTAACATACAAAAACAAGCCGCCATTTTGAAAATATGCAAATGAGGGCTGGGGTGAAACAAGTGCAATTGGCCACCATTTTGAAACCGACCACCCTAACACACAACTACAAGCCGCCATTTTGAAAATATGCAAATGAGGAGGTGAGACAAGTGCAATTGTCCACCATTTTGAAACCGACCACCCCTAACAACTACAAGCCGCCATTTTGAAAATATGCAAATGAGGAGGTGAGACAAGTGCAATTGTCCACCATTTTGAAACCGACCACCCCTAACATACAAAAACAAGCCACCATTTTGAAAATATGCAAATGATATGCACTCATTGACACCGGTGTCAATGAGTGCACATGACCTCATTTGCATATTTTCAAAATGGCGGTCACAAACAAGCCGCCATTTTGAAAATATGCAAATGAGGTGAATTTTGGAAAAACCCAGTGCAAGTGCACTCATAGGCCACGCCCCATTCACCTGCGCACAACGCCCCAATACCCCTCAAAACCGCCCCAATTTTAGGTTCTGCGCATGCGCAGTGAGGCAAAATTAACTCCAAAGACTCTATATATACTACTGATATGTAAATAGATTCAAAATGGGAATAAGATGTTATGCTTAGCAGAAAAGACCACTGAGTTTTGGCAAATGTGCACATTGAGCTAGGAATAATGCCTCGAACTATACGAAAAACATGAAAAAGTGTGATTTTCAGATGACTCCAAATGTCCGTCATTTTGAAGAAAACCATCATATTTCAAGCTGAAAATTTTGCAAATATATTCAAAATATGCGTAAAGCCATAGGCTTTGATGTGTGATCCCTTGGTGTTAACAAATTTGCACAGTGAGCTAAGAATAATGTTTACATGTAGATGAACAACCTGAAAAACCGCGATTTATGATTGCTCCCACGTAAGCACTATTTTGAATCAAAGCATGACGGTTACTCATTAGAATTTCGGAAATGGGCTCAAAATTAGCCCAATATAATATTCTAAAACCATGAAAAATCTTGGCTCTGGATATCTATTCATTCTGGTGATACAGCGAAAAGCTCAAAGAGCGCTAAATTTCCATACCCTCTATCAACGAGACCAGAAAGGGTTAACCCAAAGTAACCCAAAACTCGGGAAAGAATTTTTTTTTTTTTTATTTGACACAAGAGAAAGATATGTGGTACAAAGCATTCTTGCTACATGAGCAGTTCTAATACATACAGGTATTCAAACTGTAAAGATTCTTATCAAGCTACTATTTTTTATCATAGATAACAACATTGATTTACAAGCTGAATATACGGAGTCCATCTTTTGAAATTCATATCGTTATAGCTCAATTTATCGAGCAACATCTCTGCCTCATAGTACATCTTGAGCAGATGTTTGAATAACAAACAGACTGGTGCCCCCTGTCTCATCTTCATTTTGTAAATAAATTGTTTTGCAAGTATTATTATAAAATTCTGGAGGCTTTTTTTATTTTCGAAATTTCCAAAGAGCACAAGATCTCTGTTAAACATTATTCTTATCTTAGTGTTTTCATAGATCCATTTATCTAATTCGGTCCAAAAAAGCAATGATCTTGGGCAGTACCAGAACAGATGCTGTATAGTTTCTACTTCTAGATTACACAAAGTGCAAAGATTGGATTCAACATAACCTATTTTCTGCAAAAATACGTTTGTGGTAATAATTCTATGGGTAATTCGAAACTGGAACCATCTTAGTTTCGTATCCAAAGTACAAGAGAATGATATTTGATACACAGCTGACCACCAATCTTCAGCATGTATACATTCTAATAAAGTTTCCCATTTATGCACTGCCTTCGTCTTTTCATTATTTGAATGCAATAAGACTAAATAAATATCTTTACATCCCTTTGTACTCTTTATCAAGAGTTTGATATTCTTTGGGACGAGAGGAAGTGTTGGACTCGGCGTGTTGACTTTAGGCAAGCCCAAACCACAATGTTTTATAGCCGATATCATTTCATTATATTCTAAAAAATTAGATACATTATATTCTTTCCTAAAAACGTTATATGACTTTAGTTTTCCCTTTTCGTCAAGAAGGTCTATTATATACTTTATTCCCTTTCAATACCAGTGTGGGTAGAAAACCGGTTTTCCTGCAATCAGTATTTCGTCACTGTCCCAGAGACACATTGTATGCACATTCATTGTGGTACCTGGTTTACTTTTATTTGCCACAACTAGCTCGGCCCATGATAATAATACGTCTCTCCAAAATAAATTGGACAGTTTATTTGCTGCACTTATTATTGATCTGGAACCCTATTCTAAAAAGTCTAACTTCCCAGCTTGTATGGGGGCCAGATTTGTCCATAAACTAGTCTGTGTGATTTTTCTTCGCAACCAAGTTATTTTAATAGCTTTCATAAAATTTTCTATATGAATCATCTTAATACCCCCTTTTGAATAATCTTTTACCATTGTATCCCTCCTAAATTTATCCGGTACTCCCTTCCATAAATATTGAAAAAATATTGAATTCAATTCTTTCATAAATTTTCTTGGGGGATTTGGCACACATGAAAACAAATGATTAAAATTGGGAAGCACCAGGGTTTTCAAAATAACAGATCTACCTAATACTGTTAAGTTTCTTCTGGACCACTGTCGGAGTAATACTTTTATTTCTCTCAATTTGTCCTCTTAGTTAAATGCTATCATTTCAGTTAAATTCACAGCAAAATTGATTCCTAATAGGGAAAAGTGATTTTTACACCAGTCCAACTTCCAATCGTCACACATAATATTATTACAATACCTTTTGGCACCAAGCCATATAGCCTTTGTTTTTTTGTGTGTTAAGTCATAACCCGGAGACGGATGCAAAAAACTGTAACAATCCCAAAGTTGCCCTCATAGTCTTACCTGTCCCATCCAAGAGAACAGACGTATCATCAGCAAACTGTGCCAGTTTATATTCTCTATCTTTAATTTTAACTCCTGATATATCTTTATCATTTCTCATTAAAATTCCTAAAATTTCTACGCAGAGCAAGAACACATAAGGTGACAGAGGATCGCCTTGCCTACAGCCTCTCAAGATCTTAAAAGCACTGGAAATAAAACCATTTGTTATAACGCTGGATGAGATGTCAGCATAAAATGTTGATAACCACTGTTTTATCGAAGGACCAAAGTTGAGAACATTTAGAACTTTATGAATAAATAAAGGCCTTCTAAAAATCCAATAGTAATAGAAGACCTGGAATTTCGTATTTTTCAGTATATTCAATAATATCATAAACAAGGCGGGTAGCGTCCAGCCATAAAACCTTTCTGATCATCATGTATATTAAATGGTAACAAGTCTTTCAGGCGGTTTGAAATAGCCTTTGAACCAACCTTGTAAGATACATTAAGCAATGAGATGAGTCTCCAGTTTTTCAGTAACGTTTTAGATTTTCCTTTTTTGGGATACAAGTTATTACACCGTGTTTTTGAGTTGCCGATAATTGAATATTATGATAAGCATAATTTAATGAGCGTAACAGAAACGGATCTCGGTCCAGCCAGAAAAATTAAAAAAAAATTTGCCATGTACCCATCCGAGCCAGGGCTTTTTGAATTCTTCATTGATTTTAAGGCTACTAATATTTCACTGTAAGTAAGCTCACCTTCTAATTTTTGGGCTTGCTCGTTAGTTAACTTTGTGTAGATCTTATCCTCTAGCATTTTTTCTAAGTCAATAGCCACCATCTCCTTATTTGCATATACATTTTTGTAGAAAGTAACTGTTTTCTCTAGAATAGCCTTAGGTTCTGAAATAATTTCTCCTTGGTCAGTTTCAATCTTCAACATTGCTTTATTTACTAAATTTCGTTTCTCGAGCCCAAGAAAATACTTTGTGGGTTTCTCCCCCTCTTCTATGCATAGCGCACGGGATCTTACGACACTACCTTCAATTTTAACCTTACGGCACTCTTCCAATTCCATTTGTTTTTCTTTCAAAGCTACTATTCTATTTTCATCATTGGATCCACATGTCATTCTTTCCAAATTTTCAATCTCAAGTTCTAAATTTTTTTCTTGTGTTCTATTTTCTTTATTTTTGGCAGATGAATAAGAGATAGTCTCTCCTCTGATGTTCAATAAGAGGGTTTCAAAGAAAAGCTGATCATTTATCTGGAATTGAACGTCACTTTTTCGAATTTTTTCCACATTTTCTACATTATATACCGGAATTACATAGTCTTGCATTGTGTTTGCTATGACTTTTTTGACCCTATCTACATATTGCTGATCTTTGAGAAGAGAAATATTAAACTTCCAATATCCCTGCCCTCTTGACACCTTTTCAAATACAATTTGCAGGATTACCGGAGAAAGGTCTGATCTATGATTGTCTTTTTGAATTTGGTGCTAATACTGTTATATGGACTAGGTCTTTGGATTATGGACGCGGATATTCTCTAATGGACGACGGCTAAATTATGGATGACGGACTAGACGCTTGTAATATATACCAAATATCTACGTTATTCGTAAATGTTAACATATCAGGTGACACCAAGAAAAAATCTAGCCTAGCTTGCTTGTAAAGCGTCTTTCTTCAGGATGTAAGGTCCTCCAGGGATCAGACAATTCCAAATCTTCTTTCATGATAAGAACTGTTTCTTTAGACTTTGAGTTATTTATATTCACATAGTCATAGGTATCGAGTTCTTGGTTTTGTACTAAGTTCCACCACGAAAGTGAGGAATGATTTTATCAAGGCTTGGTTGTGAACCGTCGCATCACATAATTCAGGTTGTTGTAGATCAAAAATATGTTAATGGTTTATTACTAAAGTTCTGCTTTTATGAAAATTCTAGGCGCCAATGAATTGGAAGCCACAGCTGAGAATATGGAATTTGGAATATACAAGATGAATTTTTCGTTCGTGTTATAGTTGCTAGCGCATGTCAGTTCCCATTAGTTAGGGAAAGAAACGTTTAGCCGTAATTTTAGGCTGCACTATTTTGATATCTCTGGTGCGATTGGCAGTGGATCTTGTTTGTTCTCATAGGCAACATTGGTTGTTCTCATTTCAGTATTTGTGGTTGACTCAGGAACCGGCTGTTCAATATTCTGTTAGATTAGAATGTCGTGAATGTGTGACCCATAATTTGTGAAGTAAGTGTCAACCAGTTGTGATCCCTGCTAGGAAAGTGAGCAGTTGAAGTGGAAGTGTGATTCATTACAGAAATTACATTTCGCTCTTTTGGTTTGAGCTCTGGTCAGGAAATTCTGTCGACCTGTTTTATATATAAGGGTTATGTGCAGGTCAGTGTATTGGCTGAACATTTGGGTCGAGAAACAATCGGTATTTGTGAAGCTATAGGAATTAAGGAGGTGGAGGTGAATGAAATCATTGCGGAACAAGGTTGTCTGGGTGTCCCAGGTGAGGATTCCAGGCTAAAACCAAGGTTTGTGTTATCTTGAAGTTATATTGGTCATACCCATATTGGTTTGTTTCACCTCTTCCTTTCGTCTCGTTATATCCATAAATCCATTGTTAAGTGAAAATGCCTCTACATGTTCATCTTTTTGGTCATTCTTTTCCAAAGAGATTGTTTAGCAGAGTGAGATCATTAGGATGCTCTTCTGAAGAGCCTGTAATTATTCTTTGGGACTCTCCAGGCCTGGACGACATTTTGAAGAAAAATGACTAAAACATCACTTTTCTGCTATTTCACATGGCCGTCATTTTGAATTTACCCACGACCCTCTCCTCAGGGGTTACACAAATAGGCTCAAAATGACCAATAAGATACGGAAAGTCAGCTCAATGTTTTATCGTTCTGAAGATAGGATAGAATGTTGATAAAGACGGGAGTGGAGGATGATGGTCCCACCCCAGGGCTGGCTGGTAGGCTTAAATTCCTAATAACTCAATCTTCATCCTGCATCAGTTACACATGGTCACAAGAACATGGTCCGCCTGATACAGACAAGACCGATCATGAATTACCTGGCCAGAGTCTTGAAATCCATGGATTTTTGTTCTCATGCTTTTATAAACATTTAGTCAATATAAAAACACGATTATCATTCTTCCTTATTCATTTCCAAAGAGATTGTTTAGCAGAGTGAGCTCACAAGGATGCTCTGCTGAAGAGCTTATTGGAGTTGATGCTAGTAGTAAAATATTTATCGATTGTTATTCTGGTTTGACAAAGTATCAGGTCAATCTCAAATGTACCTGTGTAGTAGGATGTCTAGATGTTTTGATATGTTGGTTAATAACATGGGGGCCATGACCTATGTGAGATTGATAATGCCCCATCTGTAGTAGTGGAAAGGGCATTGGCTTTCCTCGCATTCCTGGATAGCTATATTATTATGCCGCAGTACGTTGCCCCGTATTCAGTTATTCAGCGCACTAGTATATCGCGATCGGGTCAAATTGCTGTTGAAACATTCAACCATAGAGCTAAGCGATATAATAAGCTGATGTCCCAGCGACTGCCGACTGGATATCCTCGGGTGACATTTGTCTCACAAGACACCATTAATTTCCCTAGATATATCCATGATAGGTGTCATCTAAATGAAGAGGGAATGAAAAGATATTGTAGCTTCATAGGCGTTTTAATGAGAAGAGTGTATGGGTTCTTGTGTGACCTTGATTGTTAGCTTCGGATGTCTTGGCCCTGCATCGGGAGACAGGGTATGTCCCGCAATTTTGACAGGCCAGAATCGTAATTGTTTAGTCATACATCTACATAGAATGATATCTTGTACACGTTAGATGTGATGTGCCATGCGTGATCGTTATGACACCAAGTAGGGAAGAATATAGTGTGTCCACGATTCGTGTACTGTTTTCTTACTCTGTAAATATATCGTTAAGTGTAGCGTCCCCTTGACCAGTTGCTTTCTACGATCCGCTGCAACCACCTTGCTGGGGGTCTAATAACACCCCAGCCACCAGTCAGACTTGTGGACCGGATTCGAGGCCTTCGCGCACATCGCCGGAAGTGACATCATATATAGTAAAATATATGTTTACTGAACATTTCGATTACTTTTCAAGTCTGCATAATACCTCTGCTGACCTAGCGTTAAAAAGAATTATCTGGAAATAATTTCCCCTGTTTATCTGGACAGAGCATATGAAAAGTAGTTCGCGCATGTGCAACACTGAAGGAGTTGTTCGGCCGGATTCAAACTGAACCGTGCGTTGGTTGGTTTTCTCCTATACGTCACAGCAACGTAGTAAAGGTCAACTTCCGCTATTGGAGGCAGGGATGGTAAATGAGCCTGCGAAATGGAGCATGCGCTGTGGGGAGGATGGATCCGCTGTTGTGAATTTGCATCAGATCAGGTCATGCACTATTTTCTTATTATTACGTAATGTCGTATTTTCGCTGCGCCATTCTATTCTACTGTGCCGCGAATATATAATGAATAATTAGTTGAAGTAATACAATTCAGATAATGTCATTCTCATTGAAATTGGATGTAAAACCGTGTATCAGTTAGATAAACAGTACTATTTGTCAATAGAGTAGGGTTTCCTAGGTGATGCGGTCCGAGCAAGCATATATATTATTGAGAAGGAGAAAACCGTCTTCTTGTAGCATGACGTGTTGATCAATTTGTTAGACACAGTTAGTGTCTAATTGGCAAGTTATTACAGTATTATGGCGAGTTTCTGGTAATCCTTATCATACGAGGGAGCTGGTGGGATGACGCGTTTGATCATTTGACCATGTGACCGTCACTGTTTGTGCAACCGAAGACTGTTGCCACCATGCACAAGGCCCAGGAACGATTGCTACTAAGGGTTTTGTTCTTGTTTATAGAGTTTTTCCGAGTTTCCTACAAGATTTCCTTCCATGTTTATTAACACTAAATAAAGACGATAGTTTGACCACAGTTGGACTTTATTGTTCTTCGTGCGAGCCCTGGCTACGACATTAACAATTGTAGTCTGATTTGAAACCTTTTCTTACCACAAAGTATACAATCCTCATACTCGATTTTTCACAACCTAACGTATCCTTTCAGTATCCTTTCTTACTTTTTTTGTCGGAAAATTTATGTGTGCCAATTGGTAGTCATTTTAACCAGACTGATACACGGAACAGGACTGTCAAATGAACTCAAAGTAAACCTGAATGGTTGAGGTATGATTTGAAGCTGTATGACCGAATATGCAATGTGAGTATATTGAACTTGCCTCAAATTAGAAGTAATTGTAAAAATTATGTTTTTTTCAGACAAAGACTCCTGTATCTCAACCATAATTCGCTCTCCGTCTCATGCTAGGATGGTTTTGAAAATAATCGAAAAATACTAAAAATAGTAAGCAGTGATGTGGTTGAGCTCGATTTTAAGAAAACATACACAGTGACATCTGAACAAATCTTTCGAGGCAGAGGAAACGTGAAAATATCCCCAAGTAAAGATGCTCCTCTCACAAGGTCGCCAGTTTGAAGTTGATCACGATGTTCTCTGCGTATGTTTTTGCCAATTGGCTCAAACTGAACCCGAAATGATCAATCTTAACCTCGGAATTCTTTGACGTCCTGATATATGTTACTACCAGAGCCATTACGATTAACGCATGTAAATGATCCGAAAAGCCATCACTCATACAGGGTGTATATGCACCATATCATTACACTTCATATCTCGCAACAGCTTGCGTGGCGCCCAGCAGTAAGAGGATATATCAAAGACTGGTTGTCCCGGTGTCAGGATAATGTGACTGAGTCATCGAGATATGACCTAATTTTTATATATCGATGTAGACCCGTTAGGGTCCGATGATCCTCCAGATATATATAGGAGAGCTCTAACTCTTGTAACAGGAAGTGCCCGGTTTACTCTTGCACAAAACAATGTTCTTGCGCTGAAAGAAATAGTTCTGAAGCTTTTTCTTCTTGATAACCTTTTTTTGTTCTTTGAATTATTTTTGTTGTTCTTTTACATAAACGGAATATAGTAGATGTGTCTTGATGTTTTTTAAGTGCTCAGTTTGTTGTTTTTGAGGGTTTGCTAGCTTCTAGTTCAAAGTATATCGTCTGCTAGACCAGAGACTGTCGTCTGCTAAACCAGAGATTTTAAGAGGAAAATGCTGGCTGATTTTTTTGTCTGTGTATGTCACAATTTTTTTGACATGAAATGGCTTGTTTGGTCAATATTAATGTATATCTGTTGTGTACTGCATTTTCAATTATATGTACCTTCTCCCTTTCCTCATTTCTTTGTTTTCACTATCTTTACAAGGGAATTTTGGCAAATGAATTTGAGTGTTCCCCCTCCTTGAGACCCTCTCCAGCTTTTACACAGTCAAGCCAATGGTTTCCTGCGTTCCCCCACACCGCCCTACACATGCTCCCTCATACCAATGACGCATAGCCATAGGTAATTCCCCATTATATCTTCTTTACATATATATCCATATCATCTAAACTTGATCAGGTCACCAGTCTTCCCTCTATTTCTCTTAATCATCTCTATATATTCACCAATTATTTCACCCATTTCTCATCATTTTCCCCAATAAAATACCCCAATATCTCCCGTCATTTTGCCTATTTCCCGAAATCATAAATCCAGTGCCATGGAAATTTCACCCAGTATTTCTCATTTCCTCAATGCAATATCCCACTATTTTTCCCTTATACAGAGTATGCCGTGCAACGCGTTCCCCCACACCGCCCTGTACAGCAAAGTGTGGGAAGCCAGCCATAGGCCAGTTGTTTTGCGGACCCAGTTTTAAATGCTTGAATGACCATAACCCAGACCTGAATCTAATATAAATGTAGAAGTAGGCTTTCATCATGAGAGCTGCACAGGTTTTAACCGGAGATACCCGTACTTTGACTGATGAAATCAACTTCTAATTACTCAGAATAATATTGGCCATAAATTCCTTTGTCATTAATTCACAATATGGTAAAGAGTTGTTTAGTGTCATAAGTGTCATAACCGAATCCTGTAACCAGCCCTCTTATATAAAGAATTTTGAATGTGGTTCATGATGACAACAAGTTTTGACATGTAGTCAATCAAAAATGACAGCAGGGAATGTAAACATTCTATATCACATGCCAAGGCTGTAGCCAGGGATTTTTATTCACTCTCTGCACTGTAGGTATCAAGTACTTCATTTGAAGTGGCCAACCCCAACTGAAATTCCAACCTGGCTTTTTCACGCATAAGATATAGTAACCAGGGCTCGAGATTACCCCTTGATACATTAAACTTTGTACCCAAATTAGGACTAGAAAAAAAAATAAATATATATTTATATATATTTTTTTTCTTGCGTTCAGTTATGTCAATTAAGCGTCATATTTGAGTAAAAGATTACCTACTTTGCCAGAATTCGTCATTTCACTAATTTGGGTGTGTTGCCCCAATTTTTTTTGCCGCGCTGAATAGAGGTTGTGTCCAAATTAGGTTAAGGCCAAAATTAAAACATACTTTGTTTGCGGTAACCTGACCGAACAAAAATGGTAGAGACCAGAAACTCTTTTAAATTCTTTCTTTTTTTAAGGATTTCCGAAATGTTCAATAACAAGAGAATCGTGCATATTCGTGCAAACGGTTTGCCGATAGATGTCACTATCCCCAAAATCAGGAAATTATTGAGTTATATTTTGATATGCTCATCGAAGACAAAGCCATATATATGCGACGGTGAGTTCTGTCCAACTATCCGTCTATCCATCCATTAACATTTGTTGTCCGTGTTATATGGTATTCATATGAACAGTCACAATCAAAGCGTGACTGAGATACATCATTCTTTAGATGACGACCTTACAACGAATATTATGGATTAAGAATACTGATCAGCGATACGGATTTGATATTTTTGGAACATCATGATGTCTTGCCGGCATCATTGAAAACTGTTGACCGCTTCTCTCTTGCAGGAAACAAGCCTATGTTTATGTATACTATGATTGTCTTTTTGAATTTGGTGCTAATACTGTTATATGGAATATGGAATAGGTCTTTGGATTATGGACGCGGATATTCTCTAATGGACGACGGCTGAATTATGGATGACGGACTAGACGCTTGTAATCTGCAGTTTCAAGGTATGGATTTATATCAAACTTTGGATATACATTACCTATTCATTTGCGGTCAAGGGTCAAGTGTCTTGTGTGCTGTCCTCAATGTTTTATAGGGTGGATTGAGAGTGTCTGGTTCCATCCTGCTTCAAAGATTTCTTCTTTAAAGTAGCAGGAATGCAACTTGACTTGGTGGTGCTTAGTTGGTTCATTGCGATATAGCTGAAATATTGTTGAACGTGACATTGAATTATGTTCACTCACTTATTCACTCAAAGGTCAAGGTCACAGTCCCCCAAACTGAATCCAGTTCTGACTATACTATGAGGCTGAACTATTCAGAGTTGTCTCCCCGATACGTATATGGCATTTATCCCATGGAGTTGTCTCCCCTGTTTGATACAGGTATGAAACAGCTACATTCAGTTAAACAGTTGAGAAATGGAAAGCAGGCATTTACTAACTTAACTGGGAAAGGGGTCATTTATGAACTTTATATCTGTTTATTAACTCGAGAACAAAGGTTTGTTTATTAACTCCAGAACAAAGGTTTACTTCATCACTTTCTTCAAATTTTTCTTCATTCATGAAAAATAGTCCCACCTGAAAGGAATCTATTTGAAGGAAAATTAATAGTTTCTTGTATTTGACACTTATCGAATTCAGTGTGGGCGTGTGAGCTCTTGTCCCTTGTTTCAAGGTCACCTAGTTACCAAGAGTTAAGCCCCTGCTAGTTTATAATTGAATTTAAGATGTCATAATGTTATATTCGTGTAAGTACAAAATCTTAGACCTTTCTCTGGATTGCTGGCTACCAATTGGAACCAAGGTCATTAAACACCCTTGTAATTTGGACCAGTCTAATTCCAGATGTACAGGCATATACTGATGCCACTTTTTGATTAATGTTGGCCTAATCTAAAGCCCTGGTAACCCAAGTCTATGAGGAATTCCATAAGGAATAATTTTCATAATCTCACACAAAGTTATGTGTTTTTGTGTTATCGCACGCTGATATCAAAATACGAGAGTAGCGTGCAAGATCTATGGCGTTACCTTTCGTAACTTGTGTCTAATTCCGCTTAACCCGGGGCTAGGGCTCGTATGAACCCATGTACTTCAAGATCCTCATGGTACTCATATGAACCGTCACAATCAAAGCGTGACTGAGATACATCGTTCTTTAGATGACGACTTTACAACGAATATTATGGATTAAGAATACTGATCAGCGATACGGATTTGATATTTTTGGAACATCATGATGTCTTGCCGGCATCATTGAAAACTGTTGACCGCTTCTCTCTTGCAGGAAACAAGCCTATGTTTATGTATACTATGATTTTCTTTTTGAATTTGGTGCTAATACTGTTATATGGAATAGGTCTTTGGATTATGGACGCGGATATTTTCTAATGGACGACGGCTGAATTATGAATGACGGACCAGACGCTTGTAATTGAATATGTTCCCTTCAAGGATGTTTGTTACTTGTTTGCTGAGAAAAGAATGTGAGGTCACTAAACAAGTCATAATGGCAATTCACACTAAGTGATATAGGATTATTTTGCATCAGCATGTAATGTTAGAAACAAATTATCTGTGAGTGTGCATCATTAGATAAGACTAGCTAGACAGCACTGGCACAACTAGAATCTAGACCCTTCCACATCCGTACACATGTAAGATCATAGATGAAATGCAAGGGCACAACGCGGGGGATCATGGGTGAGAGAGAGACACTTATGGTTATGGGTGTGATTAATTATGTACGTTTAATAGGATTAGTCCTCATCTCTGGACGTAACTTGGCAGAATATGGGTTTGTCATAGATACAAGATCGATCATAATTTTTTGGAGTGGCGAGTCACATTCATGACCTCATATTTTCTCAGAATTGAGCAAAATAAAAGCCAGGTCAGCAGTCACATATTTCATCCCCTTTGAACTCAGATGTAATTAAGACTAGAGAGACGTTCACGTTTCATTCCCTCGAGGACAACCAAGAGATCAATCTACCCGTCCGTTGCTGTTATTTTCAGCGGGCCGTTTGAGTATAACAGTTGTTATGTACCAGTACGGGATACACAGTCCCTGATGGAGGATCAGGATTGTTATTCAAATTTCAGCATCAGCTCATCTCCAATGAAGCACCACTCAGTTTTTGTTTTGAATCATGCGAACATGGAACGTACCAATCTTTTTGCGAACAATGGCAAATGTTATAAGAAGGGAGGCTGGGTAGCCAACGCATTGCAGTGAGTCTAATAAATGTGACATCGATATATATAAAAGCCTGTAGGCTCTAGTTTTTGGGGTTTTTTTTAGTTGCATTGAAACAACAGATGGCTGAGAGTCTTTGTATTTTGTTCACACAAAGTGCACTGATCGGAGTCTGCTTTGGTCCATGTTTCCAATAGACAGTTTGTTACAGGTATTCTGTGTATTATCTGGAATCGAAAATACTGAAAGTACGTTTGCCCTGTTGTTGTGTATACATGTATATTAGTATGAACGGTGGGCCACGTGGTTTCGTCTATGGTACCGAATTCGTCTGCCCATTTTCGATGGATTTTCTGAGGCCGTTGTTCTATGATATTTAGCATAGATTTATATGTAAACCTCGAACACTTTTGGTCAATTAGGCTACGATATAATTGAGGTTCTAAAATCAAAGTGTTTTCAAGGAAGATTTCATTCTTTACACATGCTCTTCATTCTGTCGGAATGTTATGAGTAAAGACGCAGTGGAGTAAGAAATGGGTCGATTTGATACTATACATTTTTTAGAGACGTTTGAATAAGAGAAAACTTGCGATATCCCCATCTTAGGTGTCGCGGATTCGGCGTAGGCCTTGCTCTGCTCATTTTGTAAGATTATTCCATTCTGCCTCGGGTGTAAAATCGAATAAAAAGTTATTTATTTGAAGATTTTTGTCGTTTTTGCTTTCAATACACCGAGACCATGACTTCAGAGTGTCTTGCAAAAATGGGGTTTTGATGTCATTTTTCATCGTTAATATGCCTGGAATGTCTGGTTTCCAAACATCGTGCCCTACAGGGCGTAAAATATTTTTAACGAGTGTGACTGAAAAATTGTTGAAAGCGACGTTAACCCCAGCTGCTCCCCACCCCCAACCAATACTTACCACAATATTACGCATAGATCTAGTGCTACCAGAAAATGTAAAAAATCGAAGATGACCACTTTGATAACGTTCTTGAACGATTTTTTGGTCAGATTTGTCGATTTTTTATAATTTATGCGTTTTCTTCACAAAAACTGCATAAATTAGTAAATAATAATCTGATGCAAAATAGAATAGTTTTGCCCACTTTTCCTTGCAGAAAAGTGTGAATTTTGAAGAAAACTTACTAAGACATCACTTTTCTGATACCCCACATGGCCGTCATTTTGGATTTACTCATGACCCTCTGACCAGGGGTTACACAAATAGGCTCAAAATGATCCCAATAAGATACGGAAAGTCAGCTCAATGTTTTGTTGTTCTGGAGATAGGGTAGAATGTTGGTAAAGACGGGAGTGGAGGATGATGGCCTGGGGGTGGAGATGATGGTCCGGGGGTGGGGGATGATGGCCCAAGAGTGGGGGATGATGGTCCGGGGGTGGGGGATGATGGACGGGGTGGGGGATAGTAGTATATAGCCGTGATTACAGCGCGTATTGACCTTTGACCTCAGAAATTTGCATATCACGTGACAGAGGTCAAAGGTCAATGAGTGCACTTGAGTTGACCTGTATCCTTTCATCTTGTCTTTGACCTTGGATCATGTTTAGACATGTTAGGGCTGGGGTTTTTCTCATCACGTGTGCATGTGTATGACGTCACTTCCGGTCTGCGTGAATGGGGCGTGCCCTGTGAACCTGATAGGACATGTACTGACCGGTCTGTGGGGTTTTCCCTACAAGGTCGTTCACCTTCGTGTTTTTTCGGTGAGGTCCGATAGGCCATGTACTGACCTGTCTGTGGGGTTTTTCCCGCCAGAATTTCGCTGACATCTGCTTGGGTTGGGGGTTGTCACGTGCCGAACACCTGGCTCCCCGAATTGCAACATTGTTGCACGTTCGCTACATTGTTGCGGCATCGTGAACACCTGGTCTGAAGTCTGCGTGAGTGAGTTCACGTGCCGAAAACCTGGCTCCCCGAGATCAAAGCATGTCCAGACTTGTTCTGGGTTGTGCAGTTCTGCCATGCAGACGACGGGTACTAGGAATGCATATTAAATCTATAGACAAAGTGTATGGAAATAGACGTTTTGGGGTCCAGGTGGGCCACTAGTGGGTCGATGGAGTCGTATGAGGTATCAATGTGGAGTATCCGTGAAGGGGCATCTGAGGGCTGGGTGTGGGGTTGAAATATCGTCATTCTGCGCATGCCCGGTGGACAACGTGTATGGAATCAGCCGTTTTTGGGTCTAGGTGGGCCACTAGTGGGTCGATGGAGTCGTATGAGGTATCAATGTGAAGCCTGTATGAGGGAGTATCTGATGGGCTGGGTGTGGGGTTGGAATATCGTCATTCTGCGCATGCGCGGTAGACAAAGGGTATGGAAATAGACGTTTTGGAGTCTAGGTGGGCCACTAGTGGGTCGATGGAGTCGTATGAGGTATCAATGTGAAGCATTCGTGAAGGCGCATCCGACGGGCTGGGTGTGGGGTTGAAATATCGTCATTCTGCGCATGCGCGTTAGACAAAGTGTATGGAAATAGCCGTTTTGGGGTCTAGGTGAGCCACTAATGGTCCGATGGAGTTGAGTGAGGTATGAATATGAAGCATATGTGATGGGGCATCCGATTGGACTAGTGTGTCGTTTCCATTCTGCGCATGCGCAGACAGGGAATTATGGAAAAGGGGTATAAAAATAGACGTGTTGGGGTCTAGGTAGGCCCCTAATGGTCTGATGGGGTCGAGTGAGGTATCCATGTGAAGCAGTCGTGAGGGAGTATCCAACGGGCCGGGTGTGACCTGGAACTGGCGTCATTCTGCGCATGCGCAGTAGACCAAGACTATGGAAATAGACATTTTGGCACCGACATGGGTCACTATGGGTCCGATGGAGTCGTCTGAGGTCTAAATTGTGAAACTCTCGTGAAGCAGCATCCGACTGTGCTCATGGTTCGTCCGCATTCAAGAGTCTGTGCATGCGCAGTCTGGTCGTAGTATAGAAAGCAGGCATTTTGGGGATGCGTGGGGTTGTGTTTGACCAACCACTAGGGGTCCTTGGTTGTGGTTGAGTGGGTTGTTCGCACAGACGTCACTTCCGGTGTGTACTACCTCCAAACCCAGAAGAGTTCCAGTGTTCCCTTAGACGTAGGGTCCGGATTTTCAACATCCGGGTGTTCCCCGGCCCGCCCCGCCCCGGCCGCAGCGCGCGCGCGGGGGTCATCCGATGCCGCAGCGCGCGCGGCATCACCGGAAGTGCGCGGGTGATCCGGCAGCGCGCGCGCGCGCTCTGGAAGCATGCGGGTGAATTTCGGGTCAACGGTCATATCCAGGCCAAAGGTCTCCCTTTCGGCAAGGTTCGGCAACAATGCTGCGGCATCGATATACAGAGCTTGAACACAAAAAGGGATTGTAAGTTAACCTGGAAAGGGTGGGCGAGAAAAAGAGCCAATGAGCGATCGATAAAAGAACCAATGGACGGGTACTAGAATTTCGCTCACGTCTGCGCCTACATCCGGGCACTGGAATGCCTTCGTCTACGTCCGTGCCTACATCCGGGTACTTCTATGTAGGTATATAAAAGTGGGAATGTTTAGGGCATTGCTGCATTCATTGCCCTGCCGATCGGAGCTACCTGACCAGCCTGCCTGACCAGCCTGAGCCTATCTGACGAGAGAAGCTACTCGCCTGAGCCTCACCAGCCTGAGCCTGCCTCACCGGAGCTATACCATGAGACGTGGATAAGATTTTCCAGGGGATCCAGGAGCGCCTCCGGCGCTGTAATCTTTGTTGTTGTTGTTGCTCTCTTTTTTGGACTAACCCATCAGAATAGTACGTATCACGGACTACACCCTTAGAGCTACGTCTAGGCGCGCATGTGTGACATGGTCTATAAAATACGTCTCTCTGCATCCTACACCTCCATTCCTACGGTTTCAGAGCCATGACGAAAACCCGTCCCTATGCGACTCGCATTTTACAGCATGCGACCGTGGTTAATTCACTCACGGTTTACCGAGCAGTGGTTCGGTCCATGTTTTCAGATGGCGACGACAACGAGGGGCGGCGCCAGATCCGGAACGAGTTCACAGAAGCGGTCCTCGACAGAGTGCACCCGATGGAGAGGTGTGCCATCACTCACCACTACTGGACTATGACAGCCATCCTTGATGCTCGGGCTATCGACCACGAGCGCTCACGTCGGAATCAGCGACGGTTGGTTGGCCTAGTCATGGTCTGTGCCCTACTGACCCTGGCGCTGTGGCATTGACAGTGGGACCTGACTATAAATACGAGGGTCAGGCACAGTGTGCGTCATTCACCGATCGTCATTGGGTCAACCATGTCACCAGTTCTACGAGCCATCCTTCCCCTTACACCCCGGGTGGGGTTACACGTCTATGAAGATAAAGTCATCCTCGTGAAAGACCGTGGAGATGTTTGCTGGTCGCGCGCTGAGACCGTATCGAATACGGGTACGCTACACCGTGACGGCTGGACCAAATTTAAACCGGTGTTGAGCGGCGAGCTCGACGGACACCTCATCCACATAGACAATGCCATCTACGTACACCGTGGACCCTTCTTCTCACGCCTGGGCCGCTACCAAGACCCTTCGCGAGGCTTCACCCTAGACTCCGATCTGTGGACAGCCTTCTGTTTACACCGGACGAGCGGTCATCAGACGAGTTGGAGTGGGCTCGTGCCCTGAGAGAAGCGGCGGCAGAACCCAATGAACAAATGTCTAGTAATGAACCAGACGACGATGCCATTGATTACCCGGCTAGACTTTGACCACCCGATCCTTTGATCTCACGGTGTTCTCCCTATAAATACGAGAGACAGTCAAATCTGGTACCATTCACGTACTGACCATGACGGAGCATATAATACTGGCGTATCTCAGCTTGACCCCTGAGGTTTTCCTGCACGTTTATGCGGATAAGGTCGATATCATGGAGGAGGTGGGAGACATCTGTGATGCGTACCCTACACAACCGTGCCCGGCCCACATTCGTCTGTCTCGGGAGGGCTGGACCCAATTCAAACGGGTGTTGTCTGGTGAACTGGACGGCGACCTCATTCACTTGTGTCACGATGTGTACATCCGACGCGGCCCTTTCTTTGCTCAATTGGCTCGGCTAGATGGGGGTACAGAACACTTTACCCTTCACCCCGATCTATGGTCTGCATTGCAAGATGCCGTGGTAGATGTGGATCAAGTGCTTATCAATCGGTCATCAGACGAGTTGGATTGGTCATTTACCATGGACACTGTGGAAGCCAACGAAGAAAATCAGAAAGAAACTCTGGCTCAAGATATACCCGCTATAAATAAACGATAGAGCCAGGATCCATCATCATTTGTCACCATGAAGCGCTGGGAGAAGGTGTTGGATAACTACAGTCCCGACAGTCCGGCGGCCTATAGTGCATTGACGGCTCTCTATCGAGCGGCCAAACCCCAGGGGATACAACGTGCTCAAGTCCGAGATTGGTTAAGAAAACAAGACACCTATACCTTACATCGAGCTGTCCGTCGCCATTTTCTACGGAATCGGGTCATCGTGGGAGGACTAGATGCCCAATGGCTAGCGGATTTGGTCGATATAAGCGCCTTTGCCAAACACAACGATGGGAATCGGTATATCTTGACGTGCATAGATATCCTGTCGAAGTGTGTGTGGGTGGTACCCATCCGGACGAAAACGGGGGCGAATCTCATAGCGGCGTTCAAGGACATCTTCAAGACCGGGCGCAAACCCATGTATTTGCAAACCGACGAAGGCACGGAATTCCTCAACCGTCCGTTCCAACAGTTTCTGAAAGCCCAGAAGGTGTTTTTCTTCCATACGTACAACGAGACCAAGGCTTCCGTGGTGGAAAGGTTCAACAGAACATTCAAAGGTCGCAAGTATAAATATTTCACCTATAAGAGTTTCACCGAAACTTGTGATTGGTTACAATCGAGCCTATCGCCGGAGTATAGAGAGAGGCCCCATTACCGTGACCCAACGCAATGAAGCCCAAGTCCGGCGTGTCTTGTACCCCAGGCAATCGCAGCGAACGCCGAAGGAGTTGTTCAAGGTCGGGGACCCTGTACGGATCAGTAAAGTCAAGGGCAAGTTCGAGAAAAGTTACTTGCCCAACTGGAGCGATGATCACTTCCTGATTAAACGGCGCCTACCCCGACAGCAGCGAGTCTATGAACTGGAAGATCTTCAAGGGGAACCGTTGCTAGGGACGTTTTACGAGACGGAATTACAGCCTGTCGTAAAAACACAGCAAGACTACTACACGGTGGAGCAGATTTTGAAAACGGAACGTCGACGTGGCAAACTGTTTCATTTCGTCAAATGGCAAGGCTGGCCCAGTTCCTTCAATTCCTGGGTCGCTGCCAACCAGGTGAAACGACTATAAAGCCAGACACCACTGCCGTCATCCTTCATTCCACGTTCGACCACAGTGCTATGGACAAACAACAGCTGCCTCTGAACACAGCGTCTCCCAAAACGCGCAAAGCGCAAGTGGGCTTTGTGGTGATAGTGCTAACCCTGCTGAGTGTGTTGTACGGAGGTGTGTTTTACGACGTAGCCTATGTCAGCACGCTACTTAACCAACTGAGAACTCCAGCCACCAGTGAAACCGGTCTACAGATAGCACCAGTCAACCCCGTATCGAGCCCAGTCACCGCCACATCCCGTGTAGATGCCACCCCCGATCACCTTCGACTACGGACCGGCATCTTTCCCGGAGAGACCCACCAAGTGTACATGCAAAAATAGTGTAAACACATTCACAGTGGCTCCCCCAGCTGGGGGATGTGTGTTTGATGATGGAGATAATGAAAAGAATTAATACCACAGCAGGTTGAATTTGTCTCTGTTCTCTGAGGTAGATAAAAAGAGCAGAGTTGTGGGTTCTAGCATTAGTTGTACATGATGTCTGCGCGAGTACGGAAGCACGCCCCGACGCTCCGTGTATTGAAGGCGGCCCCACCCGAGTTGGTCCGAACCATTGTACGCGGTACGGACCCTGCCCTTGTACGCTGTCTGTGCGAGATCGGGTACAACCTGTTAAAAGGCAACGTACCACTGACTCCGGCTCAGAAGACCAAGTTGGCTAAGCATAAGACAGGTCTCCGAACCCTAGTCCAGAAGCGGGGTCTTACAGAGGCCGGGGTTAAGCAACAGTGAGAAAGTACAACGGTACAATGAGACCATTCAACGGTACATGACGTTCATGGACCAATACAAAACCCTCTCAACCCCACCACCACCTCCACCACCACCACGCGACACACCGCCGACCTTCGCACCGCTCCAACAGCCGCCATTACCAGGGGTACCACCCACAGCCCCACAGTGGGTGGAAGACGAAGTCCTGAAGAGTGTACCTGCATCGCTCAAGAAACAAGCTGGCCTGGTATTACAACGGATGAAACAGAATCCTAACATAACTTGGAATGATAAAGGTGAACTCCTGGTACAGAATCAGGTGGTTCCTGGTACTCACATGACGGACACAGGAATTGGTGGGGAACCCCCAGCGCTGGGCCGTTATGCAACGTGACTCACCGAGTCGTGCACCACGACAGACTCCACAACCTTGGGAAGCCGAGTGGGAACCGGAGTCACCCCCCAAAATACCACCACGTCGGGCACCTACCTTTTCACCCCTTTTACCACGCCAACCCCCTGAAACTACAGCCATCAAGATCTAAGTCACCGCGACGATCACGACGATTAGCACTCGAGCCCTGAGATCCCTATTTAAGCCGAGAGCGGAAGCAGGACAGCTCAGTCGCCATGTTTTACCTCACCCTACCCAGTAACAGTTCGCTGGATGTGTTTCCTGACAACACCTTGGCCAAGTACGTGACCCAGTTACCGCAACCGTTGCATTTACCTGGACGATGGGAATGTGGACTCGTGGATATCCAATACCCTTACTCGTGGTACAACGTGCGAGCCAATGAAGTGTGGTACGAGGTGACTTACGAAGGTAAAGACACCCGACTCACCCTCCCCGACGGCCAATACGATACCCCCAAGGAGTTCATACAGGGGCTGACAAGGCTGTTGCATTATAAGGCTCTACGGGAGGTGACGAATACTTCAAAACCCATCAAAACCTTTCCCTTCAAGAATCACGTGGACTTCGATTACAACGCACACAACGGCAAGCCACAGATCCTCCTCAACGACAACGTGAGTGTCGTACTGAGTCCTATCCTACAGCAAATGCTGGGTCTCGCTCACCCGAGCTACACAGGTCCATCCGAGGACCGTGGCCAGATCCCGATGGATATGAAGTCGGGTATGTACGGACTCTACGTCTACTCGGACGTGGTGGACAACAACATCGTGGGCGATATCAACACACCTCTGTTACGGGTGGTCCCCATTAAAAAGGCGTATGAAGATCAAATCACCCACAGTTTCACCCACATGCTCTACCTACCCGTACGACAAACCGACATCAACACTATCACGGTTGATATAAGAGATGACACGGGACGACCGGTGGCATTCCAACAAGGGAAAATGGTGCTGACGCTTCATTTCCGATAAGCACGTTCTCCCCAGTTTGTATAATGAAAGTACCTTACGAGTGCGATGCACGTAGCTATATGGACTATTATGCCCAACAGGCCGGTGGTGGCTTTCCGGTCTTTAGCGGTGCACGCATGCAACGAGGACATGGGCTGGGGAACATACTCGGGAGCATCGTCAAAACGTTCTTACCCTTGGTGACGCGAGGAGTAAAAGCAATCGGCAAACAAGCGGTACGCAGTGGACTGCAAGTCGCCGGTGATGTCTTGGGGGGTACGGCACCCAAAGAAGCACTGAAACGGCGGGCCAAAGAAGCAGGAGGCGTCTTGGTCGCCAAAGCACAACGCACCGTAGGGAATAAAAGACCTGCACCACCGAGACCACGCACCAGTCGACGACCGACCCAGCGACGACGCACATCGAAGACCCAGGATATCTTTTCTTAACCATGTCCTTAATCCACGCAGAGTCTTGCCTCTCCACCAACAGTGAATTTGATTTGTGGACCGTCGACGGTGGTCCGCAGGGCTCGTGCAAAGTGGATTTCCAACCGTAAATTGCCTTGCTTGGCGAGGGCCAGCTGATGGTCGTTCTCTAAGGTGGGGGTCAGATCGAAACAGAACAACGTGTATCCGTTCGCGTAGTCCTCCCGACTGATCATATTCCCTTCGTCCTGGTCGATTTGACCGGTGGCTGTAAACAGGCTCTGATAGGCTCGAATGAAACTTCCGAGCCCAAATTTCGGTGTTAAAGCCGTGGCTGGAACCTGTTGTCCGTCCACATGCAGGGCCACAAAATTGATGCCGAAATGTTTAAAGTCAAACGGGTTCTCTGGGTAGGCTCCGCTGAAACTGGTATTTTCCACACAGGCCAGGATCAATCGCATGGGTAGTTCCCCCAGGAACAGGTTTTCTTTGTTGGAGCTCATATTTCCAGCAGGCACAGAGAACACTTTGGTTTGCACACGTCGGATAGGGTACTGGGCTGGTTTTGTTTCCAAGGCTTTCATGTGTCCCAATTGAACGGCTGGATTCGGTTTTACTTTTCTCACATACAGGACTGCGTCTTGGATGACAATCTTGTAGTCGGCTGCATGCCCGTCTACGTCAGTGGCCATCAAGGCGAAGGTCGGAGGCGCCCGTATCAGTCGGATTTTGATGGGGATCTTGTTGAACGACCATCAGCTGGCCCTCGCCAAGCAAGGCAATTTACGGTTGGAAATCCACTTTGCACGAGCCCTGCGGACCACCGTCGACGTGATCTGCTACGCCGAGTTTGACAACATCATTCAAGTGGACAAGGCGCGCAACGTCCTGTGTGACTTTTCCACCTAACATTGATACAGACCAGATAACCACCGTGCTGGAGAATGACCCAGGGACACGTATGATCTTTCAAGGGGTGTTCGCCCGAGATGTGTTCCGATTAGACCGTGTGTATCCTGCTGCTTACGTTCTCAACACGGACCCGATGGATCGGCCCGGTGAACACTGGGCGGCCGTGTACTTGACAGAATTGCAGGGCGAATACTTTGACCCGTACGGCCTGCCACCCCTCCATCCCGATTTAACAGATTTCATGGATCAAGGCACAGAGACGTGGTGTTGGAACAGTCAAACGTTGCAAAGCCTGACCAGTAGCGTGTGCGGACAATATTGCTTGTTTTATCTGTACCATCGATGCCGGGGAAGAACCTTATGTACCATCGTACAGATGTTTGACGAGTACCCCAAGGCCGAGGACCGCGATGTACTCGTATATGACTGGGCCGCCCATCATTTACAAGCCCCTTTTTGGGCTTAAGTTCTTTCAATGTACAAGCCCCCTGTTCTGGGCTTAAGTTCTTTCAATGTACAAGCCCCCTGTTCTGGGCTTAAATTTTTTCACGTAAAGCCCCCTGTTCTGGGCTTCAGTTTTCACGTGGTTGTTCTTACGTTGTTGTTGTTCACTGAATAAAAAAATGAGATCTCACAAAAAAAACCTGTTTTGTGTGTTTTCTATATGAGCATAATGCATGAAGGCTATAACAGACATGTGGGGATTCGGTCAATGAATGGACTGAGAAAAGTAGCCAATCAGTGGCCTAGGATGGGGCCAAATGTAACCCATCAATGTCCAGAAAACAATGCAAGAGCACTGCAGTAAAATAGAGAGCCAATGAAATCAGCCCACAGACCAAGTACATGTTTTGGTCTAGGTTACGAGCGGGCATTCGGTGAAACTGGCTTTGAACACCGTTGAGAAAGTAGCCAATCAGTGGCCTAGGATAATCCGAAATTCACCCGCGCACTTCCGGTGATGCCGCGCACTTCCGGATAACCCGCGCGCGCGCTGCGGCCGGGGCGGGGCGGGCCGGGGAACACCCGGATGTTGAAAATCCGGACCCTACGTCTAAGGGAACATTGGAACTCTTCTGGGTTTGGAGGTAGTACACACCGTAAGTAACGTCTGTGCGAATAACCCACCCAGCCACAACCACGGACCCCTAGTGGTTGGTCAAACACACCCCCACGCATCCCCAAAATGCCTGCTTTCTATAAGACGACCAGACTGCGCATGCGCAGACTCTTGAATACGGACGAGCCATGAGCACAGTCGGATGCTGCTTCACGAGAGCTTCACAGTAAGACCTCAGACGACTCCATCGGACCCATAGAGAGACCCATGTCGGTGCCAAAATGTCTATGTCCATAGTCTTGGTCCACTGCGCATGCGCAGAATGACGTCAGTTCCACGTCACACCCGGCCCGTTGGATACTCCCTCACGACTGCTTCACATGGATACCTCACTCGACCCCATCAGACCATTAGGGGCCTACCTAGACCCCAACACGTCTATTTCTATACCCCTTTCCCATAATTCCCTGTCTGCGCATGCGCAGAATGGAAACGACACACTAGTCCAATCGGATGCCCCCTCACATATGCTTCACATTCATACCTCACTCAACTCCATCGGACCATTAGTGGCCCACCTAGACCCTAACGCGCATGCGCAGAATGACGATATTTCAACCCCACACTCATCCCGTCGGATGCGCCTTCACGAATGCTTCACATTGATACCTCATACGACTCCATCGACCCACTAGTCGCCCACCTAGACCCCGAAACGTCTATTTCCATACCCTTTGTCTACCGCGCATGCGCAAAATGACAATATTCCAATCCCACACCCAGCCCATCAGATGCTCCCTCACATAGGCTTCACATTGATACCTCATACGACTCCATCGACCCACTAGTGGCCCACCTAGACGCTATTTCCATACACCTTGTCCACCGCGCATGCGCAGAATGACGATATTTCAACCCCACACCCAGCCCTCAGATGCCCCTTCACGAATGCTTCACATTGATACCTCATACGACTCCATCGACCCATTAGTGGCCCACCTAGACCCCAAAACGTCTATTTCCATACACTTTGTCTATAGTTTTAATATGCATTCCTAGTATCCGTCCTCTGCATGGCAAAACTGCACAATCCAGAACAAGTCTGGACATTGCTTGATCTCGGGGAGCCAGGTGTTCGGCACGTGAACTCACTCACGCAGATGCCAGACCAGGTGTTCACGATGCCGCAACATTGTAGCGAACGTGCAACAATGTTGCAATTCGGAGAGCCAGGTGTTCGGCACGTGACAACCTCCAACCCAAGCAGACGTCAGCGAAATTCTGGCGGGAAAACCCTCACAGACAGGTCATTACATGGCCTATCATGTTCCCACGGACCTCACCGAAAAGACACGGAAGTACCCATCGGACCTCACCGAAAAAACACGAAGGTGAACGACATTGTAGGGAAAACCCTACAGACAGGTCAGTACATGTCCTATCGGGTTCACAGGTCACGCCCCATTCACGCAGACCGGAAGTGACGTCATACACATGCGCACGTGATGGGAAAACCTCCAGCCCTAACATGTCTAAACATGATCCAAGGTCAAAGACAAGATGAAAGGATACAGGTCAACTCAAGTGCACTCATTGACCTTTGACCTCTGTCACGTGATATGCAAATTTCTGAGTTCAAAGTTCAATACGCGCTGTAATCACGGCTATATACTACTGGGGATGATGGCCCAGGGGTGGGGATGATGGCCCGGGAGTGGGGGATGATGGCCCGGGGGTGGGGGATGATGGCCCGGGAGTGGAGGATGATGGCCCGGGGGTGGGGATTGGTGGCCCCACCCCAGGCTTGGCTGGTAGGTTTCAATTCCTGATAACTCAATCTTCAACCAGCATCAGTTATACACGGCCACAAGGACATGGCCCACAGACAAGACCGATCATGAATTACCGGGGCAGAGTGCCCCTATCATTCTGACCGTGCACTGTCTAGGAATCCATGGATGTTTTTTTCTCATGCTTTATAAATATTTAGTCAACATTTAATCAATATATAAAACACGATTATCACCCGTCCTTATTTTGTGACCGGATCATTGCCTATAGAATTGGTGAATACAAAAGTCATACTAACTATACAGTAGCCGAGATCAACCCTCAAGTGTATTAGCCCTGTTTACATGAAATCACCACGACTGTACAGGCCGGTTAAATAAATTAGCATATACATACCTTGCGAATCATCTACGTAAAACATGGCTACGAACCATTATGGCTATCTGTCCATGAAAAGGACTGGTTGTGCTGGCACACCTCCTTATGCCCAGATCACCGCCATAGACCGAGTGAAAGATTAAGTGTTTTTTACTGTGTTTAATCCCCCAAACATAGATATATATTTCGTTCATCCACTAAAAGGAAAACTTTGATCGCGAAGTTTCGAGTTGAGATAATTGATCGTTAGTAGGCTATGTTACGTGTATTACGAGAAATTTGGAGGTGGCGGAAGGTAGGTATAACCATTCTCTTGGCCAGTTCTATGAGTATAATGATGATTTATTGGACGCTGTTGTCCAGGCGAAACCACAAAGGAAGTAGTGTCTTAAATATGCGTGAGATCCATGATGTCGAAGCAGATCAGGAACATTTGAGCGACCTTTCACATCTTACGTTTGAAGCAACACACGTTCCTAAAGAGGAGGTTAGAAGTCATAAACTGATTTTGCTATGGACGGCATTTTTTGGAGACCACAACTTTATGCGAACAGAACACTTCATCGGTTGTCCGGTCCAAACTTGTGTAGTTACCAATTCCAAACATTTGATCGCGGCTACTGATGCTGTGATCATGCATGAGCGTGATCTCCCAGGTAGGGCGAGCTTACCTCGCTTGCCGAACAGAAATCTACACCAACGATGGATTTGGCTCAGTCAAGAAACTTATATGAACTTCGAAACAAATTCATCGGAGTATAATGGAGTCTTCAACTGGACAATGACGTACCGGTTAGATTCCGATATTCTTTTTCCATACGGAGGGTTTCGTAAGCGACACAAACCACTTCTCCGAGCGGAATTAGAAGAGGAACTGAAACCACTTGAGACAATTCGCAAATGGTTAGTTGCTATTCGAATCAGCCATTGTAACAGCCCTTATTCAGACAGATTGGCTTACGTTCATAAACTAAAGGAATTTATTCCGGTGGATATTCTTGGAGCTTGTGGAATTCCTTGCAAGGAAAGAAATGACTGTGAAAATAGTTATATGAGACGATATGGCTTCCTTTGGGTGTCTGGGAAAACGTTCCAGTTGTTATGGGTGGAAGTAGCCAGGACGATTACGAGATGGTTGCTCCCCCAAACTCCTACATACATGTAGACCTTTTCGATTCGCCACAGAAGCTAGCTGAATACCTTCTACTTCTTGATAGAAGTCCCCGGCTGTATAACGAATATTTTCAATGGCGAAAACATTATGAATACCACTATCAACCTTTGTGTGATTTATGCGCTGCTTTACACGATATGTCTCTTCCTGTTAAATGGTATGAAGATCTTACTGACTGGTATACGAATGACAAGTGTTCGTCCATTCATCCTATTTATATTAGCGGTACGGATCTGCTCAACCACTGCAATCTTGCGTCTCAAGTACTGTTTGTGATGATAATGTGCGCATTGTTTTGAAACGGGATCAGAAGGAACTGCTTGATTCGTTTTTGCTGACTATGTTCAATATCGCCAGGCCAGTGTGTCGGTTTAAAGGCAACAGTCTCGCTAAGCCAGTCATTTTCGTTACAAAGGGACGAATCCCAGGTACATTTGGTTCCTTTAAGATGCTCCATCCCTCAAGGCCAGTATGTCTGTGATAGAGCGTTAAAGTGATCGTAAACCCTCAAGTAAAGTTCCCACCAAATGAAAGACCATTGCAGCACAAATTTTAGTTGCCACAGGCAAACTGGGGCCGTGCCATGGTATTTTACAGGTCTGTTGCGATCATATTTAGGTCCAATGACGTCACACTTCCTTAATACATATATTTCAAACTGTGTATGCACTTTCCCATGCTTGACGCAAGCTTAAGGTGTGTATACTTTGAATTTCAACACAGACTCACTGTTCCAATGTGCATGTTTCACCAAAATCGGGAGATGGTAACTCATAACTGTCAAGTCAATTTGAATCTTGCATTTAATTTCCCGGATTTTGGTGAAACTTGCACATTGGAACAGTCACTGTGTTGAAACTCAGAGTATACACACATTAAGCTTGAATCAAGCATTGGGAAGTGCATACACAGTTTGAAATATAAGTATTAATACAGTGTGACGTCACTGGACCTAAATATGATTGCAACAGACCACCACATAATACCATGTTTTATTTACAGTTTACTCTGTGTAATACAATCGTAAAAAATTACAATAAATATTTTCCGACACTGTTTGCAATGCTCTTACATTTGATGGAAACTTTACTTGAAGGTTTACGATCACTTTAAAGTAGAGTAGGTCATCAGGTTAATTTCAATTCAAGTTCGTCGTGTTCAATTGAAATCTCCAAGCACTGCAGTGGGAACTTCATTTCCGTCGTTAATAGACATAGGTATCAATTATTGATAAAAATCAATGAACAAATATGTAGAAATCTAACAATAAAAAATGCACGCCCATAGTATATCAATTAGAGTTGGTAACTAGGATCACTGATAAGCGAACTATACGAGATTGTAAATATAGGATACAGGCCTCTGAACTCGTTCATGCGGAACACGGTCCCTCTTCTTCAGTCCGATCCAGACATACCGTTTGATCTCTCTTTAACTTTTATATTGCCGGGTTTGTTTGCCGACCTCCACATGAGACAACAGTCTGAGTCTAGCAAAAGTAGTCCCGGCATGGATCCGTTAGAGACATCTGGTACATGTCCCATGAGCCAGAAGTATCATCGAACCATTCTGCTGTTCGCCATAGTTACCGTTTATGTGCGAGTGGTCCCGTGATGCTTCCGGGGATTGACCTGAGTCATGGTAAGAATAGGCCTCAGCTCTTCAGACAGTTCTCATAAGAGCTAGTCGACTAACTGAGGCACCCGCGTGGTTCACGGGTGCGAAAAGGAATAGGACTCTACCCGTGGGTTGTGAAAAGGAATAGGACCCAACTTCGTGATATGACTGAAACATAGTTGAAAGCTACGTTAAATCATATTCAATCACTCACTATGTGCGAATGGATATTATCTCAGCATTGATTACAGCTTTTAATTTTGCGCGTCCTCAAAGACAAAATGTCGCTCACTAGTATTCTTGTGATGGACTACTGACGTAAAATTACCAAGTTCACCGGATACAACACGTGTCATACAATCACGCTCCGTAATTTCCGGTTAACATTCATTGCAAAACAAAACATGTAAATACATGTGTATTGCATACTAGTAATTTTACGAAAAGTCAAATCAAAAGAGATCAAATTTATATGTAATGTGAACACCATCTTTTCCGGTAAACTTTTTGCCTCGAATTTTGAGGAAAGTTCCACCAGACTACAGTAACATTGCAATAAGCGTCACAAGGCAACCCACAGAGTATGCCCTTGCTGAATGAGGGCCAAACAAGAGACATTCCATGTGGATTACCCCGAAATAGCTGCTCTATGACACCTGTTACAACCTTACTATATATGTCTAGAACCAGTATCTTTTGCGATTTCTAAATCCATCATTAATGTACATCGGCTATATATCGGCGGACATATGGATCATTATGGGTTAAAAGAGGTTGGAATAGGTTAGACAGGTCATGATTAATTTGTAGTTTGGGTGAAATTAGGGCGGTCTTGTTTATATATTGTTCAGAGCACATACTTCAGTCTACAGCGATGGGGACCGAATTGTTTGTGGCTAGGAAATTTGCCCATAAAATCCCCGAAGCATCTACCATTTGAAATATTTATCTGAGTAGCTATGCATATGTCCATCAGTTTGAGATTTAGTGTCTGAGTTCTAGAAAATATCAGATTTATAGGTTATAGGAAGAAAAACATGGTTATTGTAATCACTTTTTAGATGACCAGAGAGTGTACGGGAGGATGAGCCTGTCCTGCTATTGAAGTCACCTAGTACGAGACGAGAATATGCCAAAATTCTCGCTCAAGATCAAACAAGCGCTGGATGAGCGCAAAGACCTCCGTCGAGGCAATAGGGTCTGTCGAGGTAATAGGGTAGGGGAATACATAACTGAATAACGTAGGGCCGGATGCCAAGCTCAATTCTGCATTTGTTGGACGTTAACTTCACTAATCTAATTACCCTGGGATTGAGGGTTCCCCATTAGCATGTGCAGCCAGGGATGTGGAAGTCACACTCACATTTTTGTGTGATTTCACGTGCTTGAAATATTGGGGCATGGAATAGAGTATATGGATGGACAACCTCTAATACTGCATGTGACAATATACCCCCTTCCCACCCAAATCAACAAGTTAGCGGCAGAAATGAGAAATGTTTACAGACTCATGCAGGTAGATCAATTTGGTATTTCTGCAAAATCAAACCATTATTTGAACTGTTTTCACGCGTTCATTTTAAATGGACTGCAAAGCTGAGAATGGTGTCCTTACTCAAGGTAATTTGATAGATTCAAGTATAATTTTTAATTAACTGACATGTAATTGACATGTATGCTGCTGGATGAACCTTTGAAATGGGAAGTGGGACAGAGACACATGTGGTTTGACAAACAATAAACTATGATTTGATGCTTCATTACAATAATGCTGGTAAATATTTTATAAATGCACAAGAAATTCATGCCAAAATAAATAGCCCAACACCAAGGAAATAGAATTTATTAGCAAAATTTAGAATAATTTTTTTAAACAACCAGGCTGGTGGATATCATCAACTAAAAGAAAAAAGTATTAGTAAAATCAGGGCATCGTCGATTGTGCTGGTCTTCCACAGTCAGTGCGTGACCTCCCAGTCATTTTAATATGCAACAACAACAACTTGGACAATTTGCTTGGCTTCGACATAAGTCATCAGCCGACAAATACTTTACGATATATAGAAATGACGGGTGGTGTACTAGAAATCATTGTGTGGTAATGGCATAAAATGGCGGCAATAAATTTACCAGAAAAACGGCAAAAATTCGCATCGTCTATCTCTACAACATGAAGAGCCGCCATGTTGAATCTCCCGCTGGAAGCGGCCAACCTGACTCCCGTAACTCGTGAAGCATGATGGAAGGTGGAACCGGACTACAGAAGCAAGGTCCATTGAAATGCATTGCAAAGAGGGTTCCCCATTATTTCAAAAGTGTCCAGAAACTTGGTCTCATAATTTCGTCGGGAACCATGGCAAACCCTATTGGAAATCACATGAGTCGTGGGTTCCCCATATGACAATTTTATGGCGGGAGATTTCACGTTGCATTCCTAAACCTCCGTCTGATTGACGTAGGTAAAAACAATGTATAAAAAGAGAGTCATAGTGGGTATACAGATACAGTGGATATCAATAAGTCCAGCTAAAGTTAGATACAGAAAGTTTCGCCAGAAGGTGTAATGGTTAATTGACCGTTTTCATTGGGGTTACTGCGTTAGCATTGTTGTTTTTAAGCAGGGAGATGAGTTCCCCAGACGGCCCCACCAGGATTTGTGGTTAACGTCATTGTAGGCCTTTTATTTTAACATTTTTCCCTTCAACATTCCATGACATGAGCGAGATTACGGACTGAAACTTTGGCATGGTTATTAATGTAAAATAGAATACGGGTTCTGCTACCAAATATCCCCCTTTGAGGTTGAGCATTTGGATGTGATGTATGAATTAAATCGATAATATGGTATACAGTATACAGTAAATTGATGATATTAATATAAGTGTGCAGGGTTCAAATTTCCTGGCACACCTTTGAGTATAACTTCTGCAACAGAATTGGACATTGAAAAAATAAAATACTTTAGTTTAGCGATTATTGTCATTAGCTTGTTTTACCAGTTGAATTTTTTCCTTTTTGAAAATTCGAACCATGTCGTACATGGCGGTACTGGTGCCAACAGTCTAATACAGATATTGTATACTACTGGCTCATCAAAATTTTGTGCGCTAGAACACTGTTCAATTTCAGTAATATCAAGTTCCATATAACAATTTGATGTTTCAGATATATCATGATTCGTGAGTTCAGCTGTACAGTACAACAATTACTAAGGCAAGACCCTGCGAATCATGGTAATTTCAGGCAGAAAATGTGGAGGAGTTACCATTCACAGAGAAGAGATACGTTTGCTGTCAGGTGGCGAACTTTCTATTTGACGCAGTAAACTAGACGACCTGAAAGAGTAAACTGTGATATGGAACTCGACATTAATGAATGTATTCCCCTTACACCAGTAACAGTCAAATAGTACGGTATCTGTGACATCGGACTGTGATAAGAATGACTGACAATTCTTGTATATATTTTGCATTTTAAATTATGGTTTTATTGTCTCTCGCCGCAACGCGTGGATGTGTCCGTGGATGTTCTTGTATGTCCGTGGATGTCTGTTTGAATTTTCCGCGAGCGATCACTTCCAAACGCTTTGTTGGATTCTTCCGAAATTCCGCATACGCATTCCTTGCGACAAGACGCCAGTTGGTATTGCATTTCAGCAACATCTGCTTGAAGGTGTCGCCACTGGGTCAAAATGGGTCTTGATTCTTTGTGTCCGTTTAAATATTTCGCAAGCGATAGCGTCCAAATGCTTTGTCGGATTATCCCGAAAGTCGGCGTACGCATTCCTTGTGACAAGACACCGGCTAGCTGCTATTGCATTTCAGCAACATCTGCCTGAAGGTGTCGTCACTGGGTTTCGCTTCTTCATGTTCGTTTCCAGTCCATGTATGTCGGTTCAAATTCTTTGCAAGAGATAACTTTCAAACGCTTTGTTGGATTCTCCCGAAATTCGGCATTTGCCCTATGTCAGCTTGAACTTGGCGTCATATTTAGCAATATATTTCACCCATATTTATAATAACAATTTTTTCAAGAACTTCCCGTTTCTAAGATACATATGTACTTATCATGATCACACCTTGTGAACGATGTACACCAGAAAGTACACATTACTGAGAGAACAACAAGAGCCTTTCTACTCACTGACCCATGACTTCAGCTGATACAGCTCTGCTGTATAATCTTACTTTGCCATATCTATTAATCCAGTAGAGTGTTATGAACTGGTGATAGCTGACATAATTTTATACATATGTACTATATTTTCCCAGTACTCAAAGAAAGTGTTTTGATCTTCAGAATAATGTATAATTTGGTAAATATAACATGAAAATATGCCAGCTATCGCTAGTTCAAAATGGTCTACTAGGTTAATAGATATGACAGAGTGAAATTATTTAATCCAGTAGCATGATCAGTTGAAGTCAGGAATAAGTGAGCAGAGAGATTCTTCTTCGTGTTCTCAATAATTATGTCTCCATGCTATACAACATCTTCAGATCTTCGCATTGGAACTAAATCTGTGGAACTAACTCCTGTCGTCATTGTAACTTGCATACCACAGCATATGTCAAAGTCTCTCTTTGTTCAATTGTAAGAACAAATTAGCAACTTCAAACAAGAAAACATGGACATTGTACTGACTGGCGGTTTTAACTGAAAACCCTGATCACATGAGCCTATCTCACTTTGCAAAATCTACATGCCTGGATCAGCTCATAGCCAGCCCTACCCATCATCTCGGGGGCACACTGGAC
The DNA here is from genome assembly GCA_036873755.1 of Hanleya hanleyi. Lineage (NCBI taxonomy): Eukaryota > Metazoa > Mollusca > Polyplacophora > Lepidopleurida > Hanleyidae > Hanleya > Hanleya hanleyi. Next base: position 35,447 of record JAVTVY010004597.1, read on the forward strand.
CACATCTACATCTCTTGCTCTAAAGAGAGAATTTCAGCCACTCATACTGCCCCTCTTCCATACACAGATCTTCACTGGAAATGGATTAGTCTCACACTGTGTTGAACCATACGACCAGCTGAGTCACAACAAAGTCCGCTCTCCACTTGACACAGAGATGTAAGTAGTAATGTAAGAGTAAAATGACATCTCTTTTTCGCAGCGCCCCCTGGCGGCAGAAACCCGCACTAGGGGGAGACCACTCCGGGCAGCGATGACATGTATACAAAGAGTAAAACGATGTCTTTTGACCTCAGAAATTTGCATATGACCTCTGTGACGTCACGCGACAGCCAATCAGAAGCGCGTATTGTGTCACATGGGGTGTGGTGGATGGGTGGGTGGTGGGTTTAAGATGGCGGCTGTGGTGGATGGGTGGGTGGTGGGTTTAAGATGGCGGCTGTGGTGGATGGGTGGGTGGTGGGTTTAAGATGGCGGCTGTGGTGGATGGGTGGGTGGTGGGTTTAAGATGGCGGCTGTGGTGGATGGGTGGGTGGTGGGTTTAAGATGGCGGCTGTGGTGGATGGGTGGGTGGTGGGTTTAAGATGGCGGCTGTGGTGGATGGGTGGGTGGTGGGTTTAAGATGGCGGCTGTGGTGGATGGGTGGGTGGTGGGTTTAAGATGGCGGCATAACGGACTGAAATTATTGAACCAGCACAGGGGCTTGCCCGGAGCGAATTGGTGAAATTTTTGAAAAAGTACTGTGACAGAAATTGATGTGACGGAAATAATACTTCTATGAATAGGGCGAAAACTTATCTAAGATAATTTTTCTGTCATAATTAATTCTTGGTCGAGTATCAACTATTCAGATATTACGGAAAGTACTGTTGTTATAAGGTATTGTTTGTTATATATCAGACACGATCAGCTGATATATGTAAACAAACGATCTATATTTAGACCCTCACGTGATCTGCTACGTTGCAGCACGCGCTCTTTGATCTTGGCGTTCCGCCGCCGTACAAGAAGCTCAAATTGAGACGGAGAATTTCGTTACCATTACCAGTAAATTGTAAGTTTATTGCGGAAAGAATTTATATTGCATAAATTCCTGCGGGAAATAGGAAGTACACATATAAGAGAATATTGTCTTGACGTAAAAAGTTTGGACATTTCATATTTACGGAGATATGGATTTTTATAACTGAGCCGGTTTTTTTCGTGTAAACCATCGCAGCGAAAAGGGAAACGGCTGTCATCTTCGTTTTGCTATGTCACAAAAAGTGCTCGAATTACTTATTTCTAAATTATTTCATCACGAACCCAACTAAGGTTAGCAAGTATACATATTTTACGATATAGTCAATAACTGTGAGCACATAAGACGTTCTGGTTGATGAGATCTGAATTTTTGAAGTTTGGCAATTTTCTGACTTCGAGCTTCGAATACCCACCGCCATATTGAGACGGAGAATTTCGTTACCATTACCAGTAAATTGTAAGTTTATTGCGGAAAGAATTTATATTGCATAAATTCCTGCGGGAAATAGGAAGTACACATATAAGAGAATATTGTCTTGACGTAAAAAGTTTGGACATTTCATATTTACGGAGATATGGATTTTTATAACTGAGCCGGTTTTTCGTGTAAACCATCGCAGCGAAAAGGGAAACGGCTGTCATCTTCGTTTTGCTATGTCACAAAAAGTGCTCGAATTACTTATTTCTAAATTATTTCATCACGAACCCAACTAAGGTTAGCAAGTATACATATTTTACGATATAGTCAATAACTGTGAGCACATAAGACGTTCTGGTTGATGAGATCTGAATTTTTGAAGTTTGGCAATTTTCTGACTTCGAGCTTCGAATACCCGCCGCCATATTTGTTGGAAGCCGGTCGGGTGTTCGTTTGTCATGATGGAAAATCATTAATTAATCATATTTTGAGATATATTTCTCAACACAACCTTGTATTCATTGAAAATATAATTGTTCAGGCTTACATTGCTAACTGGTTTGCTGCCTTTGAGGTAATATTTGTTTCGGCAGTTGTTTCCGCCCATGCGATGAGAAAATATGCCTGAAAAAAAATGTCTAGTTTTGTGTCCGCTCCACAGACATTTTACACCAAATAGTTCAACACATGGACACCAATATACATATATTGCGACCAGTCTATGATACAGTGCCACCCCAGTGTCGAGCATTTATTGTCCAGTTTGCACCAGCAAAGAAAAATCACGAACGTTCATCGAACGTCATCGGTGGGGACCTTCATGTGGTCTTCCGCGGTATATGAATCACTTACATTTGAATGCATGAATTAGTTTGATATAATTTTGTTGGGTGTGGATGGTTTAAAAGAGTGGAAATATTCCGTACAGGTCTGTTTTATGTAACAAACGCTAAGAAAAATGGCTACCCAAGGTCAATTTCCCCGACTTCCCCGGATAATCGCACATTTCAAACCACAGCCCCATCTAGACGCTTTGATGCAAGGGAGACAACTCAGACTAGGCAAAGGTAATCTCTCCCTGATTCGCACATTTCTATCTTTTTTGCGTGTTTTGGGTGGTGGAGTTTTTTTTATGGATTTTACTATGAGCTATGAAATGTTTTTTTAAGTACCGGCTAGGCTTGTAAATAGATGCATATACACCCATAGACACTCATATACTGGGATATTAGCCCAATGTATGTATAAATCCATACGGGGTGGACATGTTGGAGTCTAGGTGGAGCACTAGTGGCCCAATTGGGTAGAGTGAGGTCTTATTTTAAAGCTCTCGAGGAAATAAATAAATAAATAAATAAATAAATAATAATAAAAAAATCTAAAAAAATCGGCGAGTAGTGGACAAAGGGGAAATTGGGAAGTACTGACCATGCCCCAGAATACTTCATATGCATATCACGGCCTTAAGGCCTATGTAAGATGTAATCTACTTCACATTTTAGTAGTATAAAAAGCGCAAGTCCTATTGACCTTGCCCCTCCAAAGAAATAAAATCGGCTCTATTTTACAGGAGTATATACGCAGGTCACGTGGGTTGTGACGTCACTTCCGGGTTTTCACTAAAAACTACCTCCAAACATAGAAGAGTTCCATTTTTTCCCCTTAGACGTCCGTATGTTCATCCTCCAAACCCAGAAGAGTTCCAATGTTCAACCTGCGGCACTTTTTCACCGGCCTGGCCCGCCCCAGCACGCAGCGCGCGCGCGCGCGCGCGGGTTCTCCGGCAGTGCGCGGCATCACCGGCAGCGCGCGGATGCATATGCCATTGTGGAAAACCCCCACAGACAGGTCAGTACATGCATTCCTATGATGTTCACGCATAATAAAAAGGATTGACCTGTAATATGTGTTGTTGTTGTTGTTGCTCCCTTTTTTGGACTAACCCATCAGAATAGTACGTATCACGGACTACACCCGACGTCTAGGCGCGCATGTGTGACCTGGTCTATAAAACACGTCCCTCTGGATCCTACACCTTCATTTCTACGGTTGCAGAGCCATGGCGGAGATCCAGCCCCATGCGACTCGCATTTTACAGTATGCCACCGTGGTGAATTCATTCACGGGTTACCGAGCAGTGGTCCGGTCCATGTTTGCAGATGGCGACGACAACGAGGGACGACGCCAGATCCTGAACGAGTTCACAGAAGCGGTCCTCCACAGAGTGCACTCGATGGAGAGGCGTGCCATCACTCACCACTACTGGACTATGACAGCCATCCTTGATGCTCGCGCTATGGACCAGGAGCGCTCACGCCGGAACCAGCACCGGCTGGTTGGCCTCATACTAGTCTGTGCCCTATTGACCCTGGCGCTGTGGTATTGACACTATAAATACCAGGGTCAGACAGAGTGTGTGTCATTCACCGTTCGACATTTACAGCAAGCATGTCATCCGACCTACGAGCCATTTTGCCCCTTACACCCCGGGTGGGGTTACACGTCTATGAAGATAAAGTCACCCTGGTGGAAGACCGTGGAGCTATTTGCTGGGCGCCCGCTGAGACCTTATCGAATACGGTGACGCTACCTCGTGACGGCTGGACCAAATTTAAACGAATGTTGAGCGGCGAGCTCGACGGAAACCTCATCCACATAGACAATGCCATCTACGTATACCGTGCAACCTTCTTCCTACGCCTGGGCCGCTACCAAGACCCTACGCGAGGCTTCACCCTAGACCCCGATCTGTGGTCAGCCTTGGAGAAAGTGGTGCCTATTGTGGACCAGCTGTTTACACCGGACGAGCGATCATCACATCAGTTGGCGTGGGCTCGTGCTATTGAGGACGCGCTGGCTGGACCCCATGAACAACTACATGAACCCGACGACGATGCCATTGATTACCCGGCTAGACTCAGTCAGCCCAGTGACATGACCACCTGATCCTTTGATCTCACGGGGTTCTCCCTATAAATACGAGAGACAGTGAAATCTGGTACCATTCACGTACTGACCATGACGGAGCATATAGTACTGGCGTATTTCAGCTTGACCCCCGAGGTTTTCCTGCACGTGTATGCGGATAAGGTCGATATCATGGAGGAGGTGGGAGACATCTGTGATGCGGACCCTACACAACCGCGCCCGGCTCACATTCGTCTGTCCCGGGAGGGCTGGACCAAATTCAAACGGGTGTTGTCTGGTGAACTGGACGGCGATCTCATCCACTTGTGTCACGATGTGTACATCCGACGCGGCCCTTTCTTTGCTCAATTGGCTCGGCTAGATGGGGGTACAGTGCATTTTACCCTTCACCCTGATCTATGGTCTGCATTGGAAGATGCCGTGGTAGATGTGGATGAAGTGCTTATCAAGCGGTCATCAGACGAGTTGGACTGGTCATTTACCATGGCCACTGTGGAAGCCCACGAAGAAAATAAGAAAGAAACTCCGGCCCAAGATATACCTGTTATAAATAAACGATAGAGCCAGGTTCCATCATCATTTGTCACCATGAAGCGCTGGGAGAAGGTGTTGGATAACTTATACTACAGTCCCGACAGTCCGGCGGCCTATAGTGCCTTGTCGGCTCTCTATCGAGCGGCCAAACCCCAGGGGATACAACGTGCCCAAGTCCGAGATTGGTTAAGAAACAAGACACCTATACCTTACATCGATCTGTCCGTCGCCATTTTCTACGGAACCGGGTCATCGTGGGAGGAATAGATGCCCAGTGGCAAGCGGATTTGGTCGATATGAGCGCCTTTGCCAAACACAACGATGGGAATCGGTATATCTTGACGTGCATCGATATCCTATCGAAGTATGCGTGGGTGGTACCCATCCGGACGAAAACGGGGGCGAATCTCATAGCGGCGTTCAAAGACATCTTCAAGACCGGGCGCAAACCTTTGTATTTGCAAACCGACGAAGGCACGGAATTCCTCAACAGACCGTTCCAACAGTTTCTGAAAGCCCAGAAGGTGTTTTTCTTCCATACGTACAACGAGACCAAGGCTTCCGTGGTGGAAAGGTTCAACAGGACATTCAAAGGCCGTATGTATAAATATTTCACCTACAAGAATACAAGGCGGTACATCGATGTTCTCCCGAAACTGGTGAGGGGTTACAATCGAGTATAGAGAGAGCCCCCATTACCGTGACCCAACGCAATGAAGCCCAAGTCCGGCGTGTGTTGTATCCCAGGCCATCGCAGCGAACGACGAAGGCGGTGTACAAGGTCGGGGACCCTGTACGGATCAGTAAAGTCAAGGGCAAGTTCGAGAAAAGTTACTTGCCCAACTGGAGCGATGAGCACTTCCTGATTAAACGGCGCCTACCCCGACAGCGGCGAGTCTATGAACTGGAAGATCTTCAAGGGGAACCGTTGCTAGGACGTTTTACGAGACGGAATTACAGCCTGTCGTAAAAACACAGCAAGACTACTACACGGTGGAGCAGATTTTGAAAACGGAACGTCGACATGGCAAACTGTTTCATTTCGTGAAATGGCAAGGTTGGCCCAGTTCCTTCAATTCCTGGGTCGCTGCCAACCAGGTGAAACGACTATAAAGCCAGACACCACTGCCGTCCTCCTTCATTCCACGTCCGACCACAGTGTTATGGACCAACAGCAGCTGCCTCTGAAGACAGCGTCTCGCAAAACGCGCAAAGCGCAAGTGGTCTTTGGGGTGATAGTGCTAACCCTGCTGAGTTTGTTGTACGGAGGTGTGTTTTACGACGTAGCCTATCTCAGCACGTTACTTAACCAACTGAGAACACCAGCCACCAGCGAAACCGGTC
>JAVTVY010004598.1:0-39868 GCA_036873755.1 Hanleya hanleyi
GGAAAAGCGGACATTGCTAAGCAGCCCTTTTTCGCATAAAATTCACTCCACATTCTGTCGTAGACCCTATATTAGCATGCTGTTTGTTCTATTCGCTTCCTATGATCCCCGGGAACAAGCCAATAATAGAGAAGATGTGTTTTAATAGCGAAATATTTTCCCCGCAATTTTTTAACATGAAGAACTCGGGAAATTCTAAATTGTCAAAGAAGAAAAATTGCACTTTACTAAAAACTATACTATTTTGAAACATCTGCAGAAAAGATATGCATGTGGCGGGAGCTGTATACCTTAGTAAAAATAATAGGTCAGAGTTTTAATTTTCTAAGTAGAAGAGATAAATTCACTCTAGGAATATTTTTTTGAAGAAAATGTGTAATTAATAAAGCACTTTTACCGATAAGATTTAAAAAGCGCACTCGTGATTCCATCACGATTTTTTTGTCGATTCCGTCACGGACTAGATTTAACCCCTGGGATGATCCAGTCGCGTTTTTCTCACGATGAAAAAAATCTTATCATCCTTGGGTACTGTATGTTAGTAGAGATGTCATATAAGAATAGTCAGATTGAAACAGAGCAGCAAAAAAATAGACAAGCAACACTAGTCAAGAGTCATGTCCGTTTCAGGTGATTCCGTCACGAACATTTCGAAGCATGATTTACTGAAAATGCTGGATCATCTGTAGATTTTCATGGATCCGTAAACAGATGTCATATAGAATAGCAAACTAAACTTGAAACTACATGGGTATGACCACGGAACTTCCGAGTACATGACTTTGAATAAAGAAAAAGTCTTCCCAACGGTGATTCCGTCACGGTGGAATTCATGATCTGTGAATCCGATCAACAACCTAGCCGGACAATCTGTCAAAAATTATCCGTCGTCTGGGTAAGGTTGAAGGGTAATCGGAAGCTCGGACTGTGATACAGGCAAAAACTGTTGTTGTTGTAGTCTAGAAAAATAACTGGCATGCACTCTATGGAGAAGGGCCTCGTGAGGCACAAAGTGCAATTTTTGTTGTTGTTTATCTGCAAATCCGCTCAACTCGATGGGTATCTTTCACTTGTTCTCACAGTTGCCTGGCCTGTGTGATATTGGGTGGTCGAAGTTTACGTATAGTTTTTTTCAATAAATTATGGAAATTAATATAAACATATATTTTTTTAAATAGATTTTTTTATAAGTGTATTTCTCTTTCATCTTTGGCTCAATTAAAGTTATTCTCTAAAATGTGAAGCCGAGTTAATACAGTTTTTAATTATCTACCAAACCCTGTTCTCTATGACATAGAATAAAAGAGAAGTTGGGAATAGAACCGCTCAACACAGTCATTTCTAAACATCAAGTTGTACATAAGTATTTTTACTTACTCTGTACAAGCTGAGGGCTTTTTTGTGGCTTTTGAAAATTTTGAGATTTTTGCGAGTCTGTCCATATTTAACTAAGCGACGTCCAAGCGAGCTAATGTACGCGTGTTATATTCATATCAAGTATGGTGCGGCTTGTGTTCAATGAGGCTTGGAATGTTTATACAATTAATTTTCTTCTCACTGTTACACAATAAATATTTTCTGCGTGGAATCCAGTCATTTGTTCCATAGGGGCAATATTTTCATCAGCCATCACCATTCAATGTGAATGTGATACATGTACAAGTCCATGGTCATTGATACAGTAAGGTGAAGGCGAAGGTGACCTGTAACACCAGTATACAAAATTATGCCGAGCGCATTGAATCCTCATCATATGATGTTGAGACAGATCAGAACGAAGTGTCGGTAAAATCAGGTGTGTTTTGAAGAGCATTCTCTCATCAATGATGATGCTATACTGTACACATAATGAAGTGTTGCTGTGTTGGGCCTATAGCACAAAATCACAAGCAAGTTGGTACAACTAGGCACACAGGGTCTCATTTCTGTCGCTAACGTGTTGATTTGGGTGAGGGGATCCTCTCATGGGGAGGTGTGGGTGGGATGGGGCCTAATGTCTCAAGCACTTTTCCAGGTTTTCCATCAATATACTCTATTCCATACCCCAATATTTCAAGCACGTCAAATCAAACAAAAATTATTTGCTGGGAATGTGACTTTCACATCCCTGTCTGGACATGCTAGTGAGGAACCCTCAATCCCATATTAATTACCATTGATGAAGCTAACGTCCAACAAATGCAAAATTGAGCTTGGCATCCGGCCGTATGTTATTCAGTGATGTATTACGATACGGACCCTGTTGCCTCGACGGAGGTCTTTGCGCTCATCCAGCGCTTGTTATGGTTAAAAATCCCTATTAGTACCCAATCTTGGATATCAAGATTGTCGCCATCAGCGAACATTAGAGCCTAAGATGAAGATCTGATACAAGTCTGGTTTACACATTGCTTTAGCCAAGGAAACTGATTAAGGGACTTCTGCTGTGTGAAACAATGTCCAGTAGGAGACGACCTGCATTATTATACACATGGATACTAAAATACAAACAAAAAACTAGATCTGATAAGCCATTCAGTATTCTTTAAGATATAGCCAGTGGAAGTGATCAATATCGGTTAATTCTGCCTTGACGATATTTGGTACAGCGCTGTCTGGTCTTGGTAGGCGATGTCCTCGAAATATTCTCCCTACACCTGGAGCTAAATGACTGAAACTTACCACAAAATATGTCTGAATCAAGCTCTATTCCTTAATCTTGCTAACGAGGAACAGATTATTATCATGGAGTTTTTTTTAGATCCCGGCATGTCCCATGGTTAAGCTTTTCCGTGATATCTTGCAAACCTATAGTATTATGCAAGCATGTCCAGAATTTTCTCAATAGGATATGCCACCAGTCAGAGAGTTTTCGCTGCAAATTCTTGGAAAGTTCATGGTATAAATTTCCTCGACATTAGTATAGAATAAATTTTCATTAAATATATTGATATATTTCTTTTGTAACATACTGACGTCATCGCTGTAGCTACAATAGAAATACCATATCACATATACATGTATCAAATTGACCAGGTAATATTGCCGAGATTTCCCTTGAAGTTATTGGGATTAGCAATTATTCGTGATCCGTGATAGGCTAGGCATATTTTTTATATCGATGCGATGGATTGATTTCAGATGAATGTGCCATCATTACTTCATCGTTGAAGGAATGTTATGCCGAGTTCCATTACCAGATTCATATTTATCAGTTACTCAGGAAAAGGAATAAGATCATATATTTGTTGATCACAATTCCTCTAACGATCGTCCCTAATTGCCAGGTAGAGGTGATTATTGATAATGTTGTAGACAAGATGTCACAGTTTGAAGGCTGGTTTGCGAGTTGCCTATCCTGCCAGCCGAGTCGCCAAAAGTGTGAATGAAAGTTAAAGTTTCAGTACTGGCATACAAAACTGCAGGTTGAATTACTAGTTCTGATGTTTGCATCATTTGTGTGACTGAGTCGGGCACGGGATTTCAACGACGAGCTGAATCTATGAATGTATCAAATACAAGCATGACTACATATTTGAATAGCTTGTCACTGCGCATTGTGTCATACTTAAATCATAATGCTAGTTCTCAGTAATGGCGATAGACCGCGATGGTGCCATTGGCCTAAGAAGAAGTCCTGCTGCCCTTTTGCGCTGGGTAGATAGGCGCTGGTCAAGAAGGTTCACATAAATAAAGACCGGCTATACGACGCCACCCAGATGTTTTCGGAAAACAAATGTCGTGAATTGCCTTTGTTGATGATAGGTTGGATAATGCTCATGTTTGGTCAGTAATCATACTGCCTCTGCCTCTTAACATATTTAGTGGACTAATCAATTGTAAAATGTGGCTTCTCACTGAATACGCAGGGACTCATTATATACGTTTTGACATAGTCGACAAAATTCGCATTACCTTGTATGCCCTGAGCAAAAGTGACACATAACCCTTTCAGTGTGTCTCGTAGTCCTTATTTCATCTTTGTTCGTGAAAATATATTTGTGGAAACCAGACATCAATGCCTGTACATTCGTAACAAAATTCACTACCGAGACGAATACTTGCAACTTCCCCAAACATATATTTTCCGAACTATTTATCGCTTGCTTATTCTGGAGCACACAAATCTGTCAAAACAACAACTCTAATTTCCAAAACTTTGTCCTGACAACCAGCTCCTGGTTGGAAACTCGTGTTGAACCAAACAGCTCCTGAACAGCTATAGACTCCTGCATCATAACGATAACTGGCTAGTATACATGTACATCCAAGATCAACTATAAGCATATTGAGTAGATGAAAAGGGGGATTAAAGTAGTGTTTCTACGAGAAATATTGAAAACCCTTTCCTGGAGACAGTGAAGATTCGCTGGACAGCAAGAAGACCACAAATGCTTATGTTGCAATAATGGTTCATGTAATCAGAACCTTTGTCAGAATCAATCTCAAATGTCCCAAAAGAAACATATCTAGAGAAATTCCATGTATAACTTCATCACTGCCGCGAAGTGTCGAAGTCCAAGCCCCAACTGACCTCACTGAAGAATGCATTTTCTCTTCGCGCTTGAATTGTATGATTGTTTTTAATTTTGTGCTAGTAATGCTGTTATATGAATTATGGGCGCAGACATTATATTGTGGACGAGGGATGAATATTGAAAGAGGACCAGACACTAGGTCTGTCAACAACTTGTGAATAAGCTTAGTTTTTCTTTGCGATGGTTGGAATGAGACTGGGTGTTTGTAGAAAAATCATCCAGTAAAGTATGAGAGTCTTGAGTGAATTCTCACAAAGAAGGGCGTCATGGTGAGATATCCGCCGTACAGACCCGCCGCATTTGGGGTTAGCTTCTTCTCCGTTGTTCGAGAGAGGCTTCTCCAAGTGAGTGGGGATGGAAAACTAACACGAAAATTGAATCGCAGTCATTTCGACTCATTTAAGAAATTATCCTATTTTATTTCGAACAGAAGACCCATATTGGGGAACCTATACATGCAACAAGCTTAAATTATTTGAATTATGCGCACGCAGCGCTCTGTACCTGTCATGTCTCCAGCGTCACTAACTTCATATAGTGCAGGCATCACCGATTTGAATACATGATGCCACATGTCAGGGCAATCAAATGTCGAGTTTTAGGTAAATACCCAATATGCGATCTGTTTCAGATATCAACTATGTGGATGAGTTGGCAAAAGCAACCATATCAGTCTACAGAAAATCTACTCTTGGCACCTTACTTTCAGACCTTAGAATACGGAGGATTCTAGGGTGTAGCCATAGTATCTCAAGCGCGCTTTTATTGCAGATGTTTATGTGGAAACTTAACCACATGTGTCACGTGTCCACGTAACTGGTGTCCAAACACATCAAAAACTGTATTTGTGCATGTAAGTCACACAACAATGAAAATGAGCGAACCTCGGCAGCCATTTTGAAAAGAAAATGGCCGCCATCTCGAAATCCTTCAGTTCTGATGCAACAAAACTGTGTTGATCAACATCCTTGAGTACGCAAATGTGGATATAACCGTTTAAATTGGCCTCCTATGTGTCTCAGATGTGCCGAAGTGCGACTTTGGTGGTGTTTGATGGCGGCCATTTTGAAATCCAAGATGGCTGCCAAATACGAATTTTCAAGCTGGACTCCCCCTCCAAAAATAAATCATATGTGTTTATCTATCATCCTGCCAAATTTCATGCTTTTATCAAAAAGTGCACAATCATTTCACATATCTGCCGGACTAACATAAATCAAAGTCATCATATGTGTCATCAGAGCCTCGGGAACTGTTTTATATGTACCGGGTCAATGTACACACATTTCACAGATGGCTCTGTAAACACGATATCAACATGCCTTTAGCAAATTCTAAATCACAGCCGCGGTGACTTGACAGATTTCAAAAAGGATTAACTGGGGGATCCCCTTGCTTTAACAAGATAATTCACTGATAAAATAAAGATGATATCAACATGCCTTCGGCAACTGCTATGATAGTCATGGTTACCAAGCACTTTTTTAAACCCCCATCACACGCTTCCTCGTCTATTCTCTATTATATGTATATGTAAATTCATTTGCGTGGGGCCGATGTGGAGGCTAAGAATGTCCGCTGGCTAAGAGTGTCCGGCTCCTATCTTTTAACCCAGCTAGGACATTTTTCTCCACCTTGAAGATAAGTGTCCGTCCTTTGTTTCTGTAGAAAAGGATAAGAGAATGGACACACTTAACCAGGACATTTTTAACCGTCACATCGGTCCTCGATGGAATCTCTCTCTCGATATAATAAAGATTTACTGGGTTCACGCACATGATATAAATTAAAAGTTCTATGGGCAATACATTGTCACATTATCAATGCATCTAGGTCTTGTTCGACAGAAGTATACCAGTTTTCAATACTAAGAGGGCACCGAAGTGTACATCTTCGAAATTACAACACATATAAGGGAAGTGGGAAGTGGTGCCGACATACTGACACTGACATATATACTGACAAAGTCCCTGATAGAGCATTATTTATCTTGAAATCATTCAAGGTTACGAGTTCGCAGCCCATAGACACTATTTGCAATCACGTTTTGATCGTATATCGGGACTTGTATTTAGAAATTCTATTTGACATACTATAATTTTGCTGAATATTTTGCTGGATATCCCAAATCGATCAGTTTTATTTATAATATTACCCAAGACGTAATCAATAATATGCCATGCATCCGTGTATGAGAATATTTATGGATGTGGAACAATGCTTTGCCAGTTGGCGTTTGAAATATGTCCGAGATCAAGCAAAATTTGGATCCATATAGCAACGGACGTTCTTTCAACCAGGATTCCGATTAATTCTGATTTTGAATTAATGCATGTTGTCTAACTCCGAGGATCATTATCGGACTAAGAGTTCGCGCCCCGCTTAACCCGGGGCTAGGGGCCGTATGAACCCATGTACTTCAAGATCATCATGATACTCATATGAACTGTAACAATCAAAGCGTGACTGAGTTACATCATTCTTTAGATGACGACTTTACAACGAATATTATGGATTAAGAATACTGATCAGCGATACGGATGCCTCATTGAAAATTGTTGACCGCTTCTCTCTTGCAGGAAACAAGCCTATGTTTATGTATACTATGATTGTCTTCTTGAATTTGGTGCTAATACTGTTATATGGAATGTGGAATAGGTCTTTGGATTATGGACGCGGATATTCTCTAATGGACGACGGCTGAATTATGAATGACGGACCAGACGCTTGTAATTCCACTCGTTAAACTATCGTAAGCAACATAGCAAGCGTCAGATCCGACAGTCAATATTCAGCCATTCAAACATTTCCGCGTCAATAGTCGAAAGACCTATTTCGTATTACAGTCAGCATCAATTCTAAATGTGTATAAAATAAAAATGTCAAAAACACAACATGGTTTCCTACAAGAGAGAAGCGGTCAACAGTTTTCAATGATGTCAGCAAGACATCATGATGTTCTATATATAAAATCCCAATCACTGACCATGCTTTATCCATGGATGCATGGTCGGATGTAATTGGGCACTCAATCGCACCGCGTTGGGCACTGGTCGTGCGAACCCGTTTCTACCCAACCCGCTCAACACATGATTCCCCTCATCAGTATCACGTAGACACTGTGTTATCCCCACATTTTTATTATGCATCACTTAGCATGTTCTTCTGTGGAGCGCTCTCATACTCTCTTATCGGGCTGATTCTGACAGCAACTCCCACCGAGTGTCACCACGGCCATACTCATAATTAAATCTCCCGATAGCGAATAACCACACCCTCTCCATCCATTCAACATTCCACACATCGCCAACGAGACTCTCCCATCATTTCCCTAAAATTTTCTCTCCAACCGCGTTCTTGTGTCCTATATATATTCAAATATCCTATTGCCAATATTGGACTATTTCCTGTAGTAATCCTTCACATTGTATCCAGTTAAAATTCTTATCACATTAACCTTCTGCAATTGTGCCTCTCCCAATCTCTCGGTATCTCCTGTATTTGTCCTCACACCCTGCACAAAATTGGACACGATACGGCTCTCCGTCTTATCCGGAATATTATCGCTGAGCCCCAACAAGTGTGATAGCACCAGGTCTCCGTCATCCACACTTATTCTTACCCATCTGGTTTTCTTGGGTGTAGCTATCAACTGACCCTTCAACTCAGCCCTCCTTGCCCTGTGCCTTTCAAAATATAACAAAACATATTTCATATCCTCCATCGCCCCACATGTTTCGCACATAGTCTACATATCCCTCTTTCCATCTCTTTCTTCTTATAGATGACCAAAGATGACTTAGCTTCATATTTGTGCTAATCGCTCATCTACTTCCTTGAACCACCCAGTATGTTTTCCTTGTTTGAGACCTTCCTCACTTGCACCTTTTTTCTATCTCCGTCCATTCTAACGAGCCTCCCCCCCCCCCCCAGCCCCAAGTAGTTTAACTTCAAAATTCCTAAGCTTTTAGCCATTGTGTTCCATCCAAGTTCTCCACATATTGCAGTCATTCGTTTCGCTTCTAGTATCCACCTCCCCCACCCTACACGTACGTCCATAAAATCCAATACTGCCAATCTTTTCAATCTAGTTCCATTGTATAAAATCGAAGGCAATGCAACTTTCTCTCATAATATCCTTCTGCACATACTTCGGTTACATGTGTTGGTACTTATGGTCTTGATTATCCCCTACGTTCTCTTTGCCTTTGCTACAATATCTTGTTTTTGCACCTTGAAAATCTGTCCTTTCATCTTCATTTTAATAATTATGTACTTATGTTCTTCTGCCTCTTCCAGATTTAATTTCCAAAGTTGCCAGTTGTCCCCTTCAGGTTTAACCTGACGCAACTCATTGTTGGGCTGCAGATTATCTTCCTTTCTTATCCTTACGCAGGGAAGTTAAAGTATCCCGGATAAACTGTAATTCTTCCCTTGTTTTCGCGATTACATCTATATCACCTTCAAAAAACAACTCAGGAATGATTCGTTCCTCGATGCGCACTCCGCCCAGCACCCTTCTAGTCAACTTCCTTACTCGTCTAGATTGATCGCAAAGAGTAACGGTTAAAACACAACCCTGCTTATCCTTCCCGTAGATCTACATAATCCGTTTCGATATTCCCGAATAGTTTCTTGAAACGGACTCCAGCATACAAATCTTCGATTATCTTTAGTATAATTGCCCAGATAACCCAGGCTTTAAAGAGAAGCCCACCCTGCATTCCTCCACACAATATTGTATGCTTCTTAATGTCTGGACAGATCGAACAGCATCCCTGTTTATGATTCCGTGTTTGCTCCAAAACTTGAGTGAGCACGTGGAGGTTCTCCTGACACATTCTGGGTTTCCGAAAACCCGCCTGTACCTCTCCCAAAGGACCTCTACTCGTATCGTCACATCGCTCTGGAGCCTTACTCCCAAGTTCTTTGTAAAAAATTCCCCACATTACTCGCTACAGCTATTCCTCTGTAATTTTCTAGCAACTTTCTGTCACCACTCGAGCCTCGCTAGTGCATGTGTGAAAGTCTGATAGTAACTTGCCGACGGGGGGTGGATCTCTGGATCTTCCTCCAACAACCAAACTGACTGTCACCATATGAGTAAAACAACCTTGAGTGTGACATTAAACCAAATCCCCTCCTCATACACACACACACTTGTGCAGCAATGTAGCCCTTCTTGTCTTTCAACCCCCCGGGATCATCTCAGCTGTCCATATTCTGCAAAATAATACTCTCAATCCTTTGAGTATTCGCCCACATCTCTCGTTGATAAACTCATTTGGAATGTTATGCTCTCTCATAGATTTTTCTCTGTTTATGTCTTTCACCAATTGCCTTATTTCTACGATCTCAATTTGTCCCGTCGCTGTCTGCAATTTCTTATTCGGCGTTACGCCTCTCTTCCCTCCTGATGTCTTCCAGTGTATGTTCATCTATTATGACGGCAATCACTTTCCTGTCAGGGGGAATATCACAATCCAAATTCAGTCTTTAAAACGCCCGATATCCCTTGTTTTCTCTTTTGACTAGCCATTTCCCAAAATGTTCTGCTACCGTCCATTCCCGCTCGATTAATCCTATTTATCACATCCTGGTTATATAATCTAATCTGTAAACTGGACAGCATACGGCATATACAGGTCTCGCCTAGTAGCTTTTGCTAGACCCTGAGTTGAATGTGACAATTTTAATCAACGTCACAGAACATTATCACAGAAACTTATAAAACAGGGATATACCACCAAGCGCCTCCACCCAAAACATTCGTACCTTTCGTAACTTGTGTCAAATTCCGGGGCTAAGGGCCGTATGAACCCATGTACCCAAGATCCCCATGCTGCTCATGTGAACACGCACAATCAAAGCGTGACTGAGATACAGCATTCTCTAGATAAAGATTTCACATCGAAAATCTTATTTATTAAGATTACTGATGATCAGCGATACGGATTTGATACTTTCCGTCATCATCACGATGACTTGCCGACAAAACTGCTCTGCTAAAAAAAACACGATGATGGTATTTACATAAAATCCTGACCAATAGTTAATAAATTTCCAAGTCTTTTTACCGAGTATGTATCTCAGGGAAGCTTTGATTGTGCCTAATCATTTAAACATCATGGAGATGTGGAACACGTGATATTCAACGGCCCCTAACCCCGGGTTAAGAAATCTCACATCAGATATGTTGCACGATGCTATCATATTATATCGTCAGAGTATGATATTCATCACAGAATTTTACAAACTTGGAATGAGACCTGAAGAAATCTTAATATGGCTTCTGACATTAACATCCCGGTGACTAGTTTTACTGAACACCAATATTATTATTGAAATAAGGTATTCAATGATATACTTGTGAGAGATAGTAGTACAGAGAATCGTACTCGATCACTGGTTTATACTGTAAGATTATATCGAAGAAAATCATATACATGTAGGGTTCTATTCGCGAGTGAACACGCTGAACAGCGGTCCGCGACGGATCGAGGTAGGCTTAGTTTCCCTCATGATAATAGTTTTAGATGGACAGAGGTACGAGGCCGAGGGGGTCGAGGCGGCGGTAGAGGGTACGGGCGAGGCCAGCGGGGGAATGGTGCAAGTGGTCGAGGATCAGTGAGGGAATATCAAACGTAGGACAGGTATGAAAGTGACGAACTAATTATTTGTAATTTAAATGTTAAGGATAGCTATCCCCTTAGAGGGTCAAAATTGGACATTTTTTTTTTCATTTCTTCATTCAAATATTCACTATTTCCTCTAACATTTGGTGAAAAAATGAAATAAAAATTATAAATAGAAGTGCTTCAATATTAGGATTAAAAATTTAGTTTCCGAGGCCCTGGAACAATTAAACAGATTGCCTTAGCTTGGGCTTGGCTACTATTATTTTTGTCTGTTAAATTTCCCTTTCCAAAACACATTTCCGCAGTATTATGGTAATCTAATTATCTATTAGTCCTACTTGTTTACATTAATGTACCCCCTTCTGATCAAAACCATGCAAACATCCTTATTTCTGTTTCTAATTATGACAGTGACACTTCACTCAGACACCCGCCGTGAAGTAATCTACACAGGTGTGAACAAGTTTAGCAGGTTTGTTAAGTTTAAATTGGACTTTAAACCGACTTGATGAAAAAAAACTCAGTGTAATAGTTATCCAGAATAAACAGGAATTCGAGTAGGTCCCATTAGACAGATTAAAAGTGTATTTGACAATAGAATTCAAGCAAAAAATAGGGATTAATTTATCAGATGTATAGCTGGACACATTTTGCCTTTCATTTTTGTACAAAATCCGAAATTCAAACGTTTATTTCTCGAAAAGTATCCATGCTACGCTTTTAAATTTGGCATGCTTGTTACTTATAAGGTGATCTAGAAAACTTTATCTCACTTTTTATAAGTTCGGCTTCGTTTTTTAATTATCCAACTTTTAAGACAAACGACCGTAAAAAAGTACATTTTTTTCAATTTATTTTAGTAAAATAGTTATAAAAACAAAACCAGGCAAAAAATTTTAAAAATGAGATAATATTTACTAGTCCGAATTGTCTCCTACCAAGGTATACCATCAAAGTTGAAACAAGACCAACAGTTTTCATGAAATTCCAATTGAAAAATGGACGCTATTGTTTTCATTTTAATTTTTTTAAATTGGAATATTTTCTACACCGTAGCAGCGTCAGTTACTCATTTAGTTGGAATCCCTACGATATATGCTTAAATAAAATATATAGTTTATTATGGTTATCTTGTATATTTACTGATACAGACGACGAATTGTCATGGGGGTGCAAAAACTGCCTCTAAGGAGATAGCTATCCTTAACGGATGGACTGAGAGAAACTGAATTGCGTGAAAAATTGATCTTGCACACAGAAGCTGATGTATTCTGTGCAAGTGAAACACACCTATCAAATGACAGTTTGATCGGAAATTCTTCAAGTGATAAGTACAGGTGGTTAGGTCATCACAGGAAATATACACACGTGAATGCCCCGAAAACATTTGGGGGTGTCGGCATGTTTATTAAAAAAATCGACGCTTCAAACATATGCCGTCAACATTGTGGATAAAGGCCATGATGGGATTCTGGGTATAGAATTCACAGATAAAGTCTCTGACTTTAAATTTATTATATACAGTGTTTATTTGCCCCCTGAAAATTCTCCATATGAGAGAGATGCGTCAAAATTTTTTTAATCATTTGGTTTCACAAGTATACATGTATGCTTATGAACATGATGCGTTAATAATTTGTGGTGACTTAAACGCTCGATTCGGAACATGTCTGAATCGATCAATGAAGTTGATCAGTTAATTTCTGTTTTTTCGAGATCAAGTATAGACGCCGATGTGAATAACCACGGTAAATCCCTGGTTGAATTTTTAAATGGTTGTAGGATGTGTGTGGTCAATGCACGCTTAAAACTAAAGTGTTGAAACTTACTCGTAAAGTGTTGAAATAACCCTTTAAGTGTGTCCACAGGGACTGCTCTTTAAGTGTTGTCCCTGTGGACACACTTAAAGGGTTATTTCAACACTTTACGAGTAAGTTTCAACACTTTAGTTTTAAGCGTGTGGGCGAATAACACCCGAATATGATAACTTTACATGTATTAGGCCGTGATTGATTATTTCAGTCTGCCCCATGATATAATCTCAGATTGTGTATCGTTCAAGGTAGAAACATGCAGAGATAAAATAGACGAACTACAATTACACAACCTGTTATCAGATAAGTGTAAAGTGCGAGATCAGGCCACTCTCACCTTGAAAATCAAATTAAGGAACAATACACCTACACTTATAAGCGATGATAATGACGACTTAAACACAGAATTTATCCCAAATTATTATAGTATTTGATATAAAACACGATCTATGCCTGCTGATTCTATGTCGTTTGATGCTTTATGCCAATTTATAGTAGAATTTATTGATAGCTTGCAACAAACTCGACACACACATGCTGCTATTGATGCAAAATATAGTGAATTGACTGAATTATTCTGAAATGAAAATCCATCTTTTGCCGTTAGAAGAAACCAATAGACTGCTATTGATGAATGAATGAATGAATATTTATTCACCATATAGTTAAACATATACAGGGTATTAGACATTAACATAAATATGGCGGGAATAAAACCCCAAAGGGCTTGTTGTATCCCAGAAGACAATACAAGATTCAAGATTCAAGAAATTTTATTTAAAGTCGGTTGTCAGTTTTAAAACATGATAAACATTAGCTCTGAGCGAGCTATTTTACCGACATAACATTGATATAACATAGACAATAAAAGTATAAAAATATAAGTAAAACGATATCACAATTTCTAAAGTAATTATGTACATGAGGGATATATCCCAAGTTATAGATTTTATATATGATTAAATGCGATTTAAAATGAGTACATGTAGAAACGAGATTAGAAATGATAAACATATATTAAGAATTTACGAGCAGTTAAGAATTTATATGGTATCTGATTATATACATTTAAAACTAGAGCATATAAGAACAAGACTAGAAACGATAAACAATTGTGTACATGTAATTAAGAGTTTACAGGCAGTTAAGAAATTGTCTGATTAAACACAATTTAAAATTTAAAATTAGGTGCATGTAAAATGAGACTAGAAATGATGAATGAATGTGTACAATTAAGAAAGTATATCTGATTATAAATAATTTAAAATTTAGTACATATAGGGACTAGACTAGAAATGATAAAGAGCTGTACATATAATTAAGAAGCTGAACTCCTACACATGGCACATTTGCAGCTAGGACCACATCAGCTCCTTAGTAGTCTGCGAAAGTCATTGAAATTCTCAACCTTTCTGAATTCGTTCGGCAGACCATTCCAGATCTGTGTGGCCTGAAATCTAAAAGACTTGTTGCCATATGTAGTAGTTCGGACCCGTGGTACATATAAGACATTATCTGATTTAAGAGAATAAGAACAATTACGTTTCTGTATCAAGTCATTAAGAAATTTAGGTGAATTATCGTGTAAGATTTTAAAAACTTCAGTTGCTATGGACCTAAGTCTACCTAATTCTAAGGAGGGAAGTTTTGATTTGTGCAGTAAGTCATCATAGCTACTTTCCCAATCCCGATAAACAAAACGTAGTGCTCTATACTGGAGTTTTTCCATTTTTACATTACATTGTTTACTGCAGAAGTGCCAGACTAAAGGACAATAATTAAAATTCGAACGAATAAAACATTTGTAAATGAGAAGCTTAGTGTTGGTAGATAACATGTGACTAAGTCTGGCGAGAACATATACAAATAGTAATACCGCTCGTCATGAACCAAAAAAAATCATCTATGCTCGATAATTATAGATATACAAATATGTAGATATGGAGGTGATTATACCAGGGAAGCCTTTAAATCTGGTGACAAAATCAGGACTGTGTGGAATAGATTATGAAACCAAACATTTTTTAGATAAAATATAATTGTCTCAAAGATAATACTAAAATCGGGGAAACTATCTGATATGCTAAGTCAGTGCAGGCGAACAAGATAGGATTTTAATCGACATTTAAAGAGAGATTGTGACGGAATCGACTTCAACTCAAGAGGTAAAGCGTTCCAAATACGTGGGGCTTTCGTTTTTGTCCAATAGTGTGAAAGATTCGATTGCACTCTCGGCCTATATAGGTTAAGATTGGCTTGTCTGGTTGGATAGCAGTGAACTTCAGAAAGTTTTGTAAAGTAATTTGAAAATTTTATCGGAATAGAAGATGCATTGTAAAGAAACCTGTGAGTGAATAATACAATAAGATAGCAGTTTATTTGACACAGAGGCAGGATGTTTAATTGTTCTAGAAGAGGACTAGAGTGAGCGTATTTACTACTGCATGTGATAATGCGAACATTCTCTTTTGTAATTTGACGTTATGCAAAATATAGTGAATTGACAGAATTAATTATTTCTGAAATGAAAATCCATCTTTTGCTGTTAGAAGAAAATCTATGCACGAGAAAGCAGATCTTTTGCTAAATGCAGAGGCGATAACAGGTTACATAACGAGTACCGAGTGCCTTAAAAGATTTTGATAAAAAGCTTAGATATTATAAAGAAAATATAACAATGAAATTATGGAGAAAATAGAATCAGTTTGCACACAGATCCAGAAGCCTTTTGGTATCAAATAAACAAATTAGGACCGAAACGTAAAACTAATATATCAATGGAAATTGTTGACGACAACGGAGATGTTTGCACGGACCCGGCAATTGTTTTGAAACGCTGGCATGATGATTATCAACAGTTATATAATATCAATGATGGAATTTATGATGAGCATTTTTATACTAGTAAGCTTAATGAATTCGACGAAAAAGAGAATTTAATGAATTCAAATAACTCCTTAAATAGACCATTAGAGAGGAGAGAAATTTGCAAGGCTATAGATAATGCAAGAAGTTACAAAGCGCCTGGAATTGATGATATTCTTAATGAAGTTTTGAAAAATAATACAGTTAAGGATGTGTTGCATACAATCTTCAATTTATGTTTTAAAAATGATTTATTGCGAACAGCTTGGTTGAAAGCGTCGATTTTTTGTATCCCAAAGGAAAGTAATAACGATCCCAGAGTCTCTTTGAATTACCGGGGAATTACTATACTATCATGTTTATATAAAATTTATAGTAGTATGCTTAACGGCCGAATTTCAACTTTTGCAGAAGAAAACGATTTGCTTTCTGATGAAAAAAACGGTTTTCGAAAAGACAGATGGACCATATATTCTCTTTGCAAAGTATAGTTGATAACTATGTGTCAGAGGGTAAGCCTGTTTACTCTTGTTTCATTGACCTTGAAAAAGCCTTTGATTGGGTAATAGAAATTACTGAGTTCTGGAATCGATGGTGATGTATATACAGCGGTCAAAAACATGTATTCTAATACTACATGTACTCTCTAAAAATAGTTGAGTGAAATTTCACTCAAGTAAGAGTGGAAATTCATCCCACTCAAAACTTGAGTGAGATTTTCACTCAACTTGGGTTACTTTTCACTCAACTTGAGTTAAATGCACTCAACTCGAGTGACATTCACTCAAGCATAAGAGTGGAAAATCATCCCACTCAAGTTGAGTGAACTTGAGTGGTTTTAACTCAAGTTGAGTGATAAATAACTCCAGTTGAGTGAAAAGTAACTCAAGTTTGAGTGAACAGGTACATTTCACTCAGACTTGAGTGGAACAGTTCACTCAATTTTTTTTAAGAGTATGTCTGCTGTAAAGGTTAATAACTACCTTACTGATTGGTTTATAACTAACTCCGGAATGAGGCAAGGGGATACTCTATCGCCCACACTATTTTCAATCTATATAAAAGGTTTAATTGAAGAAGTAAAACAATGTAATTTGGGAGTTAATATAACGAAAAGTTGATCTCTATTTTGGCTTATGCGGATGACATTGTTATTTTAGCTGAGAGCGAATCTGATTTACAAACATTATCGGATGTTGTTAATACCTGGTGTAGCAAATGGAGACAATGTAAATATTAATAAATCGAAAATTGTTCACTTTAGAAAACGTAGGGGAAAACGTAGTACTTTTGAATTTAAGCTGGGTAATGCAGGATAATGCTGGATAATAGATAGTTACAAGTATCTTGGAGTGATATTTACAGAATATATAAATTTTGAAATTGCTGCTAAAACCCTATTGGAATCCGCAGGTAGAGCGCTTGGATCTGTTATTAGCAAATGTAGAAATATATCAGGTCTTGGTTTTGAAACTTACACTGTTTTATTTAACAAATGCGTTCTTCCTATACTCAACTATGGTGTCGCAGTATGGTGGATGGATAAAAATACCTTTCTTGTTTGTAATGCTATTGTAAACAGGGCCGAGAGATATTTTCTTGGCGTTCATAAATTGACACCCACTTGATGCTCTTTATGGTGATATTGGTTCACCTTCCCTGAAAACTTGAAATTTTGAGATTATGGAATCATTTAGTTTCGATTGATAACTCTCGTTTAACGAAATTTATTTTTGCATGAGATTGATTACGCCAGGGTGGGTGGTGCAAAAATCTATTTAATATCTTAAGTGATGTTGACTTAGGTAATGTTTATAATAGTAAGAAACTGTGTGATCTTGAAATGTACCAAGCTCTACCAAGCAAACAGCAGATCGATGGTCGAGTATTATACAGAAAAAAAACAACAGAAAACTAAGGACATACGTCACTTTCAAACATAAATATTACACCGAAAATTATGTTTTATTTAATCTGTCAAAGTTTGAAAGATCACTTGTTGCTCAATTTCGATGTGATATTTTGCCCTTAAGAATTGAGGTCGGTAGATACCGTGGACAAAATGTTAATGATAGAATTTGTACATTATGTGACGCTAATCAAATTGAGAATGAAGAGCACTTTGTTTTACTGTTCAGTTTATGAAGATGAAAGACAAGGTTTGTTCAAAGAAGTAGTTTTTGGAAATCGAATATCAAACGCTGATAAACTGAAATACCTTTTTGAAAATCATACAAGGAGATTTTGCCATTTTATCCGGAGAGCTTTTGTCAAAAGGAGAAATGTTTTGTATTCATACCGAGACACGTGATTCAAATATTCATTTGTGGCTGATAAGCCCGTATGGGCTGGGTGGTTTTGTGTAATGTTTGATATATTTGTCTTGTTATGTACCTGACACTATAAATAATAGAGAACTACTACTATTATTCAATTATAGTTTCGCTCTGTAGGAAAATATCGAAAGTTTTAAAGTCCTAAGGGTGAAATATATATATATATATTGGTTGTCTTCCATGAATCGATGGGTGTTTTTAACATCTTATAAAATCTTTCAAGACAATACAGTATTCCTAATTGATCATGTATGGTTTGATGTCATTCTAGGGGTCGTAATTCATCACTCTGAAATATTTGTATCTAATATCGCTCAAGGCGGTGCTATAGGGGTCGTATGGTCATGCTATACAAGTTGTCCACACGAACAGGTACAGTAAAAGCGTGGGTGGGATACAAATAATCACAGAGATTGGTTTTGGGTTTTTTTTTAAATATGCAGTCAGTATATTTGTATGTGGGGTAACATGAATCCTTGTCAATGCACCGGCATCGTTTACCATCACCCTCGTAATGTTGCGTTTATTTGCTGTCAGAAAGGAACCTCTCACAAAAGAGAAGTGGTCAACCATTTCATCGATACACAGACAAGACATTATGATGTTGCAGAACATTTCAGTCAGGACAACCAGTATCATCGTTATCATAATATCATAATAGAAACTCACCTAACTGGACCCCGGGTATGAAACTATCTCCATGACTGTCAGGACTATTCAGTTTCTCCATCACGTATTTGACCGCTATCATAGATTGGAGGGCGTCGTATGAGACTTCACCACACCCTCCCTGTCCATCGTTCTCTCTCATACTGGTGATCATCGTGAACATTATATCCCCTGGTTGCTCGTACACCTTTGAGGTACATTGCTGATTGGCCAAAACTAGCGAAAACAATCGAAGAACGGCGATACTCAGCACGGTCAAAAAAGCAAGACTACCTGAATGTAGATACCTGTACATACCGTAGAGTTAGAGATACAGGATGGTCTTAGTGGTTTTCCAGTAGTTGGCCAAATAATATCAGACGGTACGAAGAGAGTACACAAGGATAACAACAACGACAACTTTCCACACGAAGATGTACACTAGGCCAATATGATATATCAGTAACCATGCATCTCCTTCCTCCTCGTGTTCAAGTCAAAATTGCTCGTCTCTGCGACATAAAGTAGTGCGGCTGTATCAATACAAACGGTAGATATCAATTTTTAAAAAAATCCATTCAAGTGAACAAACGAACGAAATAAAGTAATTAAGGAAACACGAACGTGTAGGCCGTGTCGAATATCTCACATACTTGTATATATACACCTAAGCGTATCGTTAAAGTACATGAGCTGTATGATACAAGTTAATCGTTGTTTACTATAACCGTAGGCGTGAAATGACAACATATATACATTTAGCTAAAACTGGGAAATTTTATCAGATTTTGGGTCAGTAGTTTCTTAAACCCTGGATCGGTTATTCTGCAAACCCAGAGATTTTAGTTCTCAAATAATTGACGAAATAGATCTCATTCATTGGATACGATAGATAGATTTTGCAGCTGGAAATACCTGACATTTGGCTCCTATCTAATGAAGATGATGACATCATTAAACTTCTAGCAAAATTTATTCATGAGTGTACAACCTTGCGTAAGGCAATTGATAGCCAAACATCTTGAAGTTTTATCTGATCCAAACTGATATGGGGATCTTCTCGTTTTACATATACACACATACGTGGTATTTGCTCCTTGTATATATGTTCTGTGTTTGTTATTGCCGATCTGATATTGTTATTCTAACCAATCAAATGCAATCATTGTCACTTGGGAGTGATCTCCCTTTATCTTCATGTAATTGATCTGCTCGTTGAGGGCGCTGTGATTAGCGAATAAAGAACCTTGAACCTTGAACCTTGACAGATTTTAATAGAGACAGGATTTGATAACGGTTAACTGGAAAATAAAGCAATGAAATTAAAAATCTGAGGGCTGACCTAATTCAACAGAGCAGCCCAGGCGGAACAAAAGACACGATTCAAGTTGTTTTTATCGTGGTTCCCTTTGAAATCAAGGCATTGCGAGTTTTCATGAATTCACAGAAACTGTAATGTTGCAGAATATTTGAGCCGGGTCAGTGTCGTCGATTCAAACAGTATCGAGCCAAACATTCCGTATAACTTCGTCATTAAAAAATTTCGAGATTTTGAGTTGCGGCGCAAGGGGCTAGATCGCTTTCTCATTTTCGTAAAGTAACATAGGCCATGCCATCAAAGTTTTGTGGTGTTCTGTTAAACAAACCATTAGACGTTTCTGAGAACATTCCCAATGGCCTACTTTATTCACAAATCGCATGGTTTGACTTTACAATTGGCACAGCTTGTGAAATATGGAATTTAACCCTGATAATCAACCCAAATCTTGAACCACTATTCTGATAATTGCAACATCTCATCTAGCTGAGTATTTTTTTACGGGAACATTCTCATGTAATAATATGACCCACAAATCCTGTTTTAATACTGAAAATCGGCTTTCCGTGTGTCATAATGTAGGGTATATAGAGCTCCTGTTCCAAAAAGATTGTTATCTAGGAACAACGCGATATTAAACTCGTACTATATTTTGAGCATGCCATCACGCAGTTTCATAATTCCCACATCCATATTGATCAGGAATAAAACTTCAAATCAGATGAATAACATAGCTAGTAAAACAACAACTTAATTAATCCAATGAAATTGTCATCAAATTCAGATTCAAGACACATCTTCTCAAATTCAGAAACAAAAAATCTCCCTTGCACATTACCCACAAAAGGTAATAAATGGGCAGGATACTTCCCAATTCACAATTCAAATTTAAAAACACTCAAATTCAATTTTGTTAAATTCAACTCCACTGCATGCCAAAGGCAGAAGCATAGGACAAATCCTAAATAACAAAATTTAAGTTGATTGCACTGCAAAACATTAAATTGACTGCACTACATGCCACACCCAGAGGCTTAGAAAATTAACAAAATTAAACTTAAAATACCTGTAAGAAAAACGCAATGTAAGAAACTATATTCTGGAACAATAAAGTTGTGAACAGGGCAATTCAACTAGAATAAGTTTTAAAATGTTATTTCAAGAAAATAAGACAATATACGAAAATATGTTATTGAACAATGAATTAGGTTTGATCAAGATAATTCAACTGGAGTAAGTTCACATTTCTTACCCCAAGAAAATGAGACAATAAAAGAAATTTTATTCTGGAACAATAAAGGTGTGATCAGTACAAGTGGACTAGAATAATTTCAATTTCTCACCCCCCAAAAATGAGAATGTAAGAAAAGATATTCTTGAACAGTAAAGTTGTTATCAATATCATTCAAAAAGAATAAGTTTAAATTTCTTATTTCAAACAAATACAACAATTAAGAAAATATACTTTAGAACAATAAAGGTATCATGATCAAGACAATTAAGCTAGAATAAGTTTAATTTTCTTATTCCAAGAAATGTTAAATTTATTTTACAAGAAAATTTACGGAAATTTTTGAAAAAAACAACGAAGTAGGGAAATATGACTACATTTTTTTTTGATTAGCAATTCATGTTTTACTGTGTTAAGATAAACTGATGCAATGAACAGCCAGCCCCATTTGATCGAAAAATAAAGCCATTTTTCGCCCCCTTGTGGTTGGATGACCTGTTGCCCGTAATTCGGAATTTGAGAAACTTACACGGATTTAAAAGCTGACAATTTTAAAAGTTAAGGAGAAGTGCAAACACTGAGAACCTGATGATGGACAGTGAAAGGGTCTAACCAGTTGACAACCTCCATAACCTAAACTGGAAGATTGAATGGGGACGACATACAGGAAACTTACGACGATGACTTCATAGCTTACACTGAAATATAGCGAACGGTAACTGATGAAATACCTTAGATAATGGTGTAGGCTCGGGGGCTGCAGTCAACAGAAACAATGACATTTACAGATTTGACTCTATGAGATGCGAAACTGTTTATAGATCATATGGCAGATCTAGAAGTGAAATGAAGAGAAAGATAATTTAATTTAATATCGCGTTTAGCAATATTTCGACCATATAGCGACGAGTTCATCAGTATAGTACAGGTAAGTCAACAGACCATCAAAATCTGAAACACAAAACGTATGAAAGAACTGCTATCTACATTGAAATGTATGTAACAATCCCACTGCTCTAATTTCATTTAATTTATTTTATTACTTTGAAATCAAATCTTCTCTCACTCGACTAAAAAGACATTCTAAAGTAAATACTCGGTAATAAGAATCTCTTACAATCGAGGAATTTTAATACAAACCCCCAAGGGTTAACAATTAACGTGTTGTGCATGAGAAGCCTGCTGTAAATAAAATATTTCATAATGATATGCCTACCTCAAAGCAGAATTACCATAGTTTAAATCCAAGCGTGAACGTCATATGTAAATAAATAAAATATTACCAGATTACCGTTTGCCTATAGGCATTTATAACACACACTTATTTAATGCGCAGTACAGGTGAAACAATACTTATAGCATGACTTTTTCATACGAGACCGTCAAATTAAGAAGTTTTTCAGCAGAAAACCTGGTGGGCCCAAGAAAGAAAGGTGTTTATTCGTGTCATACTGATGTACCGTATCCATATGAGTTTTTGTTAACATTATCAGTATCTGGGTTATCAATGATAAGGACGACATGGCCTGCAAGTAGTATTGATGATGTTTTCGTTGTATGTTTGGCTGATACAAATTTGATCATGAGAAGAACCTCTGCGATGTGAGATCGCACAGAATCCATAGAGAAGTAACTATAGAGACATGTGATGAACTTTTAATACATGATCAGCGGGGATGCATATCTTCCCATTTCTCGAAAGGGAAATGTAATATACTTTTGTCAAAGGTATCCGCTGGAAACAAGATGGAGCTGTTAACTGCAATCCTTCTTTTGACGTCCATCTTCGGCTTTCAAGGGGTCAATTGTTCGATAAATGACGAATGCATCCCAGAACATATCGAAGCGAAGGGCGACGTTATATTTTCCGCCATTTTGAAACTGCATGAACCGAAAGAAGAAAGCTGTGGCAAATTCCTTCCCGGGTCTTTTGAGATAGCGGCTGGGCTTGTTTGGGCGATTCAGAAACTGAATGGAGGTACACAGGGAACGGCTTCCTTTATTCCTGGAGTTAAACTGGGTAAGTCTAAAAAATATCATGTTTGAATATCATGTATTTTATATTTTCAGGATGCTCAAATGAACATGCACAATCAAAGCGTGACTGTGATACATCATAGTCATAGAAAACAACTTTAAAATTATTTGGTCTTTAATACGGTTTTTATGTAAAGACTATTTGCTTTGCTGTCAACAATGAACACGGTTGGAATTTATGCTAATTGTCGTATAACAAAAGCTTTTAATTATTGATCGGATTATTATTGTGGACGACGGCTGAATATCGAATGACGGATCTCACGCCTATTATACCTTAAAAATATGCAAATTGTGACAAATAAAGATAATTCATTGATCAGGCATTTTGAAGTCCAAGTGGTACACAACGCCATGGCAGGGGAAGGCTTTTGAGTGATATCGCTGCCAACAATTCACACCATCAGGTAGTTCACTGGTCTAACACGAAGACACAAGATGTTACCCAACACGCCTAATTTCGAAGTAAACAGTATTGTGCATTAGTTAATTTGAATAGCACTAGCTAACAGATATCTCTACTGTGTCGATCCGGCCTGAGATACAAATTCTGTATACCGTATCCAACTAAACCCGCCCTCCAGCTTAGGGCAGCATGGTTCACCATACCATGTTTGTCTGGCACAGGAGGTAGATTAAAGTACCAAACAGATTGGGCTCTCTGAGGATTCATTGTGATCAGTGTCTGTAGAGCCTAATTTCCAAAATTCGAAATTCAAATTATTTTTTTTAGTTTTGGTTAGGTTTTTGTTAGGATTAGAGTTTTGTTAGGGTATGTTTGTTTGGGTCATCGTCGCCGTGTGACCAATAGGTTAGGTGCGACGTTAAAATTCAAACAACCAACCAACCAACCCACTAAACCCTTGTAGTTTTCATACAAATCTTCTTCTTTCTTCCCTTATCAGATAATGTCTTAGTTTATACCGGTAATGGTCGGCATCGTGTCTCACAGACTTAGTTATGAATAAGAACTTGCATTCTTCTAATAGTGTCCACAATGGGATCGTTTGGTCAATATAATGGACACATAGTTCATCACATTCCATCAGATGACTTGATAGGGCAATTACTTCATTGCTCTTGGATATTCCTATGTAATAACGCTCGAGCCTGTGCTGGGGCAACGTGGCCATGCCATTCATGATGTCCACATGCACAGCTACAATAAAAGCGTGGCTGAGATATACATTATCTCAATGATCATTTCTGGTTCTTGTGATGTTGTGGTATGGCCTGTGGGTTCATATGACACTGGCATCTTTTTCCGCTCCTTTATATGTTACCTTAAATATGCCAATTTTAATTAATAGCAACACAATATCAACGAGTATAATCTCCCTCGTGTACATTTTCACAAGGAAGAAATACTACATGCACTCTACAAAAGAAATGAGCAATTATCATTATCTTCATATTTCCAATAATGAGAGTTAATTAGCATGAATAACGCGAGAATTTTTATTTCCTTATGTTTATGTACGCATTACTAATAAAACCTATCGTTTCCTAATTTGACAACAGCAAAGATGTTTGGCCTATAAATGTTTACGAACTCAATAAAAGAGGGGGAGCAAAATGCGACATTTTTAAACCGTCAATGGAAAGGGTATTGGGAAATTTACAAAATTTAAACAAATCAAAATAACGGATACAGTCGGACGGTGTCAGAAATATAGTACTGCAGTCACAGACGTCACACATCCTATGTTAAGTGAAAATTTCACCAACAGTAAATGCATTTGATATTTTCGAAAAACGTTTATGGGCATATTAAACGGGCTGTAATATTAATATTCGACAAGGTTATGCATACGACATACAAATATCTTGATTACTAATTTTTTAATATGTTTAACGTAAACGTTTAGAATCTGTTTCAATATAATAAACTGTTAGAACTAGTGGGTCTGAACCACCAAAACAAGTTTGGTCGTATTCGACCATATAAGTTATGGCACAAACGTGTCAAGGTCGCTATCCGACCACGGGTTCTCTGGTCCGAGTGAAAATAATATTTGGTCGGTTAAGTTTGTACATGTACCATAATACATATTGTCTTAGGCATATCGTGGAAGACTCATAGGCGATCATACTATATTTGGTCGTCATTCTCTGTAGTTGCTCAAGTCTGACAAAGAATTTCTTATCGGAGTCGACCCTACTTTGTTTGGTCGCCATTCTGATTAGAACATGGATTGGCTTGATACAGATTGACGGTGAATAACTACAGAATGGTATACAGGTGGACGCCGTTATGGACCGTTAATTTTGTTGAAAGAGATTTACTTCCGGTTTATAATACTATGTTTACGAAAACAGTCTTTGATAGCTTTGCAAACCCGATTAGGATCCGACAGCATTGGCCTACATATACCATTGTGCGGAACGAATTAAAAAAGAACAAATTAGTGACGATCCACTGAAACTCAGAATCGGTTAGGATGTCAATTGATATGTGTGAATTACTGTGTATTACAATAATGCAGTTTAATTTTGTGGAATTGAATCAATTTTTCAGGCAGGTAGCCGATTTTGCTTTCCATTCCTGTTAAGATGAGCTCAATCGATGAGCCAAATTATTTTTTGTGGAATTTAAGTCATTCATTCGAGTTGATGTAACACCTAATAGAATCAACTTATAAATAACATGACAAAAGCTTCGAAATGTTTACTTACTGAACGTTCAGTGCTGTGGGCCGGTGTTAGGGGTCGTGTAGTCAGGGTGCATTCCACACCTAAATGATGTGCGGTTAAAAATAGACATGGGTTCGAGTCTTCGGCCTTAAATATATGTAAACTCTCTAACAAAACCCCTGTAAAAGTATACATTTCCGAATGGGCACACTCATGCCATTATTCTAGAAAACAAATGAGCTATTGAAATTGAAAAGGAAACACGTGCAATCCTCCTTAAACCTTCTTCAACTTTTCTGAAAAACTCCATAAAATGTACGAAAATGTGTCAAATTCGACCCACCATCCAGAAAAAAAACCCGAAATGATTTTCTTGTTAGACATGTGAACGTTTCTCCGTCCAACGGCCATTTTAAAAAGGAGAAAAATAGGGGGTCGACCTACTCGTTTTTTGTAAAATTTTATCGCCATAAAGGAATCATCATTTTCATTTCCCCAATAAGTGAGGATTTTGGCCTGCCACATATTCAATTCCGGAAAAAATTAACTCTGTAGTGACGCGTAGGTGCGATCATCAAGCAATTGTTATATCCTTGTTTGAAGAATTGGTTACGTCAAGCAGGGTGATACTATAAATATCAGTTAGTAGAAAGGCAAGAAGAATTACCATGCTATCAACAACAGGCGACCTTCCTTATTATGAAATTAGGGAGGGGCCACTTTGTGCGAAACCGTGGCAAGTTTGGAGTGCGCCTTTAAGGCGTGTTTTCTCAGGATTTATGTTCTCAAGGCTATGCCAGTCTGGGAGTGTTTGCGAGTTTCTTGTTATGCGACACTTGTTTGTAGTATGCAGTTTTATCGGATATCCCGTCAATCACTTTCCCCCTACCCCATCTTTGTTTTTGCGACTTTTGCTGTAAAATCGCGAATTTAAGAGCTCAATAAGAATACCATAGCATTATGCTTTGACGGTGACAATGAAACCCATGAACAAAGATCGGGAGCGTTGACCAGCTTTCGAATGAGGCATGGGAAGCAAGATAAACGCAAAATTAGCTGAAATTTGAGCCAAATTGTCAATAAGTTTAAAAAAAAATTGGGGGGTGGGAGTACAAACTTCGAGATAAAAGGGACAAACACAGAATAATACGCTCTTATTCACTTTAGATCAGGGTACCGGTGTGATCTGTATTGGAAATTAATCACTTTGACATCCACATTGACACTAATGGGACATACATGTCACTAATCGTAACATATATGCCTAACCGAGGGGAGGTAATTTTGTATAGGTCCAAATATCATATATGCATGACACTGCTATCATACCATGTAGTATGCATAAAATCGAAACATTTCTGACTAAGATAAATGCACTTTACGATCCCGTTCCATATCAAGTCGTTACAAGGTCCGAATAAGCGCTTTCAACGAGTGTAGTGTAAGGGAACATACAATATTTGGCCTAATCGTGTATTATAACCGTGCAATGAAGCCTACATTACGGGTGCATTCCACACCTTCCACACCATTCCACATGTGCGGTTAAAAATAGACATGGGTTCGGGTCTTCGGCCTTAAATATATGTAAAATCTTTAACAAAAACTCTGTAAAAGTATATATTTCCGAATGGGCACACTCATGTCATTATTCCAGGAGACAAGTGAGCTATTGAAATTGAAAAGGAAACACGTGCAATCCTCCTTAAACCTTCTTCAGCTTTTCTGAAAAACTCCATAAAATGCACGAAAATGTGTCAAGTTCGACCCACCATCCAGAGAAAACAAACGAAATGATTTTTTGTCCAAAGGCCTTTTAAAAAGGGGAAAATTGGGGGTCGACCTACTCGTTTTTTTGTAAAATTTTATCGCCGTAAAAGAATCATCCTTTTCGTTTCCCGAAAAAGTGAGGATTTTGGCCTGCCAAATATTCAATTCCGAAAAACGATTAACTCTGTAGTGGCGCGTAGGTGCGATCAGCAAGCAATTGTTATATCCTCGTTTGAAGACATGGTGACGTCCAGCCGGATGATACTATACATATCAGTTAGTAGAAAGGGAAGAAGAACTGCCATGCTGTCAAAAACAGGCGACCTTCCTTATTATGAAAAAATGAGGAAGGGGCAACTTTGTGCGAAACCGAGGCAAGTGTGGCGTGCACCCTCATGTCCTTCAAGATTTCTACAATATCTACAATAAAAGCGTGGCTGAGATACAAATCATTTTTTTCTTGTGATGTTTTTAGATATACAGTCTGAATATTGGCATGTGGTGTCATTTGACTTCTAGGCAGTACTCCGGCATCTTTCCCCACTAACTTTGTATCTTGCGTTTAATTGTTTTCTGTATATGGCGAGATCCTGCTGGCGGACATTTCGTTCTCGAGAGTTGCCCTCTGTACTAATCATTGTGATTGTAGTTTGTGACTGTGGTTAGCATGGCGAAGAATGAAGAACCTGGTCGGCGTCGGGCCTCACAGACTTGTTTTATGAAAAAGAACTTGCATTCTTCTAATAATGTCCGCGTTGGGGCAGTTTCACATTCGAACAGATGACTTGATAGAGCTATTACATCATTGCTCTTGGATATTTTTATCTTATTCTGCTCCGCGCTAGGGGTCGTGTGGTCATGTCGTCGAAGATGTCCACATGAACAGCTATAAAAAAACGTGGCTTAGATACAAATCATCACAATTCATTTTTGTTCTTATGATGTACTATATTCAGTCAGAATATCGGCATGTGGGGTCATATGACTTAATTCTTGTCAGTACACCGTCATTCGCGATTGCTCGGCCTATTCCGTCGAAGTCATGATACCTCGCGCATTATGGTGTAAGGATTTTACAGCTCTCAGCTTTAAAACTCGATCCGCCGCACATGAGGCACATCAAAGGCTACAGGATGTGTTTCCGCTCACATAGTCCTCGTTGTATTTCTCCCTTACCAGGAGATAAAATATATATCCAAATGAAATTGATATTTCCTTCATTCCACCCGCGAAGGTGCCCTTCTAATTTGAGGTGTTTCTCTTGGTTTTTCTTCTCGAACTGATCTCCATGGTAACGGAAGTCATAGTCTGTGAAACCACAATTGTCCTGATTGCGTGTATTAAGCAATCGGCTCACATTGCAATGGAGATTTCGAATAATTTTTTTAGCCGGTATAGAAACTTTTCATCATTTCGTATGAGGAAGAAAAGTATAAACATCACTCGCTAATCAATTAATACCGGTACTTGGTTTGGAAATATACGTCTTGTCAGATATCTGGAGACGCAGTGTAGTAGGAATAACCTGCATATTTATTCATGAAATATTCAGAAATTCTGAGAAAATGAGAAGCTGTAATGAGTTTGTTCAAGCCAACAATGGTTCGCATACCGCGTAAATGTCGATTGTTTCATGATCCGAGCTACCCTGGTGTACCCTTTTAAGGAAACAGTTAGGCGTTTAACATGGGGATATAAACGTTTGATAAAGTAAAACAAAAATGGTGACAGAATGGTGACTCATTGTACTGTAGTTGATCAGAATTTCTTTTCTCTCAAGGATTGGAGATATATGATGACTGCGGATTAAAGATGAAATCTGCCATGATTGCTTTGGATGTGATTAAGAAAATGGGTTCGCCCAAACTGGCTCTCTGTCCCGTGAAAGACAATCGTACTTCTGGTGTTCGAGCAGGTAAGTCGTATACTTAGTAGACGATCAATTGTTGTTAGGTTAATATACAAATGAGAACTAGGGGAGAATAATTAAAAATGGAAACGGGGAATAAAACTTGGAAACCGAAATTCAAGCACTTGAAGAAGGAATACATGTAACCAGAATTTGAACATCAAAGAGAAGAAAAGAATTTAAGAAATAATGTTTTCATAGACTTGCTAAATCGTTATTTTACGCACGGTTAGAGTGGGAAGGTTTATATTTTTAGGGCAAGGGCGAATTATTTCAATTCTATTGCACTACTCAAATTGATTATCAACAAAGACTACAATGAAAGATTGGAAAAATATGATAAACGTCCACAACCTTTCTTCCCTTTGATGAAATGTCCCTTCCACCTCAGTTGGCAGCGCGCCAATATCAGTGGACGAATTTATGTGGTCTCTCAGAAGGGGGCACAGTCTTTTTTTCACCTGAGTCTGTGTGAAACATACATGCAGACAAGCCTATTTGTGTGGCATTCTCAATGAATTTCGCGATGGGACCAACAGTTAAACTTGAGAGAGAAATTTACGTCTTTAATAAATATTAATTTACAGCTTTTTCTCAAACATGAAAAATGCTGTCAGTGTTTATTTAACTAGGAAGGAAATTTATGTTCACGGTGCTATTGGAAACATTGGCATTTTGGAAAAAAAAGCCAAGATGTGAAATTACGAACATTTGATGTCACACTTGTTGTACATGTTTTAGGTTTCTCACTACCATAGAAAATAGAACATGTGAACAGGAAGATTCTGTTAAAATTATACATGTTCAATGTCTGCTAAGCGTTCATCTAAGATTGTCAAACGTCTGACTTCAGCAATACTTGATAAAAAAGTTTTATGACTTTATATGTATATTTCAATGATTTCTTTTATCTCTTCTTAATTTTAAAGCAATATCAAAGGTTATCTTGATTATCGTTGTGGGTGGGGGGGTCATCTCATTATTACTATTGCAATTTATATGTTTTCCCACAGTATTCTTGGTAATCTATCACTTTGAATAAGACTTGTGGATACAGTGTTCTATAAATTACTCTTTACAGGTCACTGATTTTCCATCCCTTGGAAATTTCAAAACTACTTAGGGATTCATCCAAAATTACCATTAAAATTGTCACATCAACAGTAGGGTTTAATATCACACAGGAAATTGCCCACAAACATACCCACTCTCCAGATACGTTCTGACCCTACCAAAGCCTGAGTATACGACATCACTTTATGTATTCACGTACATCAAAAGCAGTTGTTTCGGGCATTTGGGGGAGAATATCGTCTGTATATCCCAAGCATGACTCTCAACAAGGGTCAAGCCTAATCATCAACACAATTAATATTAATGATATATAATCTCCAATATTATGATCTCGCTTGTTCTATTACAGTATTATTACGGTTTGTTGATGGTGTCAGGGCATAATTATCGCTTCTAGTGATGTTTCTCCTGTGGTGCTGTTTGATAGCGCAGTTTCTTCTAATGTCGTCTGTAGGTTCCAAGATCGATAAGGTCCAAGTTCTGTACAGAGTTATTATTATTTTTCATCAAATGTGTCAGGACAGAATTCTCGCTTCTGGAGTTCTGTAGGTATTGAAATATATCAATCTCAATTCGAGATTTATCTGCTTTGACCCATTTCATGTGTATGCTGTTTCTTTCAATGTATTTTACTGAACTTGAAAAAGAGGGCTATATCATCAAGCGCCCCCACTCGAATTTTCTCAAATTTAACGAAACATATCGCATGCCGATAGCAAAATACGAGCGTAGCGTGCAAAATCTATGGCGGTACGTTTCAAAACTTGTGTCTAATTCAGCTTAAACCAGGGTTAGGGGCTGTATGAGCCTATGTATTTCAAGATCTTCATAGTTTTCATATGAACAGGAACAATCAAAGCGTGATTGATATGCATCATACTCTAGATAACGACTTTACAACGTATATCATATGGATTAAGAATACTGATCAGCGATACGGATTTGATATTTTTGGAACATCGTGATATCTTGCTTGCATCATTGAAAACTGTTGACCGCTTCTGTCTTGCAGGAAATCGGCCTAGTTTTACATATATTATGATTTATCCTTTTATTTTAGCGCCACAGTTATTATGTGAATTAGGCCATTGGATTATGAACGCGGAAATTCTTCAATGGACAACGGCTGAATATTGAATGCCGGACTAGACGCTTGTATTCCACATTTTCCAAGGTCGAAAAGGTGCATGTTTTGTACAGTATTATTACTGCGGGGTTTTTTTATCAAAGGTGTCAGGAGAGAATTCTCGTTTCTGGAGTTCTGTATGTATAGACCAATACCAAACTAACTTCGAGATTCATCTGCTTTGACACATTTCATGAGTATTAAGCGCTGTCTTCCGTAGTTACGAATTGAGGTCCGAATTCTGTTCATTATTATTACTGATTTATCTTATGTGTCAGAACAGAATTCTCGCTTCTGGAGTTTTGTAGGTATTGAAAAATACCAGTTCGAGAGTGTCTGTTTTGACACATTGACATAGCCACGTTACTGGCGTGTTTCAACCCTGAATACGGATTCTACCAACAAGTGGCCATATGCTCACATGATCTTGTTCGTATGTCTTTCGTATAACCATTCTGGCATGATGTGAGACATACATCAGAATAATACTGCTGAGATCCAGACTTTATTAACGTAGTAAGAATACTCATCAGCCATGTCTATACAAATTTCTAGCTCCAGTTAACGATGGACCTCCAGCACAGTAGAGAGACAACAATAATGACGACTTGGCGCCACTATAAGAAACAGCGCTGTTTAAGAATACACATGTAAACCCGATAAAATCGAATTGAGACTAGCATTTTTCAATGCCTACAAAAGATCTTCATGAGCCAAAATGGGCCTTATATACCTTGAAAACCACAGAAGACATTAGAAGAAATAGCACTGGTAAACAGCGTACACATGAAATGTTCCAAAGCGGGTAAATCTCTGAGAAAGCGGTAATTCTGCCCTGACACCATGTGCGAAACACAGAATAAGCGAGATAATAATATTGGAGATTATGTATCATAAATATTAATAGAACAGTCCCGAGATGGAAGTCTCTAAAGACAAAAGGCGAGACGACGTCAGGACCCATGTGACGTCACGCCGAGGTTAGGCAGCGAACCATTTGTTAACATTGGAATGCTGTATTATTTTATACACGGAGACTTACATGCAATGATTTGTGTTTGCAAATGCCTATTTAACTCCGAGACAATAACATCTTCAAAATTGTTTGGATATTTTGTATTTTGAAAGCCACAATGCTAATTATTTTCCGGGATTTGCAGTAGAGCCAATGTTAAAGCATTACCCAGTGCCTAATCTTGACCTGACGTCACGTTGGCAATGGCGTCATTTTGCGCCTATCATGGCTACCAGGTTGAGAGTATGCCTTCTCGGAGGGTTCTCTGCTGGAAATGGAGTTCGCCAAGGAGGAATTATGTCTCCTCTGTTCTTTAATGTCTACATACATGAACTCGATATCCAAATGTCTCGGTCCAATTTAGGATGTAATGTAGCCGGATTCTTCTATAACCACATATTATACGCTGACGACTTATGTCTTATTAGTCCCTCTGCCAAGGGCCTTTAGAATTCACTTGATATATGTGATATTTTTGCGACTGACAATAATATTGTCTTCATGACTTAGAAATGCTTATGCGTGGTTTTCGTCCAAAAAAACTCAATGACCTGAGAGCACACTCTGTAAAACTGTCTGGCTCACAGCTGAATTACGTTAACAACGCCAAATATCCTGATCATTTTTTCTCCAGCGATCTCACTGGCAGTTATCATATGTCTGTGCAAACTAGAAAATTATGCATTCGTCCCAACATTTTGACTCAAAAGTTCTATATGTGTTCTCAAGATGCGAAGAAGCAACTTTTCTCGTCGTACTGTACCAGTATCTATTGCAGCCATCTGTGGTCTTCGTACTCGTCATGTAACAGGAAAAAACTACCTACCACATACAACGTATTTCGCCAAATCTATGTAACGCGCTAGTAATTTGTCTTTTGGCTGTCATCTTATTATTTATTTGTTCATTTTATAGACCATCTGTGTCTGAAATAAATAAGTATTATTATTATATTGAAGAGTTCTATCTCGGGGCTGTCCTATTGTAGTTATGAGTTTTTGGCTCCCGAAGAAAGATATTCCAGGCATATACGGAATTTATGCTCCCCAAAATATCCGAAACAACTGCTGTGACGTACATGAATACTTATAGTGATGTTATAATAAAACTCCTATACTCAGGCTCTCGTGAGATCGGGACATACCTAAATCACGGAACTAGATTATTTTTGGTGGCTGACATTCGAGAACCCCGACCTCTAGTGCGGTAGTTAGTGCTTTTTACCTAATATCCTATGGTGAATGACGCTCGTTATATTGAGGACTTAAAAGGTAATCGCACCAAATCTTTGCCGAAGTATTTGACCAATGACTAAATTCGACATAAGAACCATTTTGGCTATTTTACAGGGAAGTATTTTACCCACAAAAAACGTTTGACATAGTTTTCAGTGCGTTTGACGCAATGTAATTGTATTTTGGAGATGGCCCCTCTGTGACGTCACAGGTAAATGATGTCATAATATTTTTTGATATTAGACGATGAAAGAACCTCTCTGCGCAATCCATTGACACCAACCATTTTGCCATATGCCAGGTACGAGTGAAGATATAGTCATCTTAATACGTATACAACCATTTTAAAAGTAGAAAGATGCAATCCAATGGTTCTTATATTTCCTAAGTTTTTCAGTATATGGCAATAGTTTTCACCACCACATCCTACCTCATCTGAAAAAAAGCTTAAGCTTTCAATTGATCTATAGTTTGCCTCTGTGTATGGGGGGATGTTGAAACAAGGTTATTAAAATGGAAAATTTTCAGGACTTGACCGGTTTCCCACAAATGTATACAAAGCATTTTGGAAGGATATACGGCATTTCATTTTGAATCAATAAACTGACGGTTTCAAAGAGAAGAACTGTCTATAGATCAGAAACAATGCATGGTAAAATGTGTACCA
Source organism: Hanleya hanleyi (assembly GCA_036873755.1). NCBI lineage: Eukaryota > Metazoa > Mollusca > Polyplacophora > Lepidopleurida > Hanleyidae > Hanleya > Hanleya hanleyi. The sequence continues at coordinate 34,835 of JAVTVY010004598.1, forward strand.
AAAGCATATTGGACCAGAAACTTCTAAACCCACTGATATTATTAAACGTTAGCTTTAAATTAACCAGAGCATTTATTGTAAACCGAGTGACGAACGTACTTGATTAATTAGTCAACAAATATCAGGAAGGGTTTATGCGAATTACAAGCGTCTAGTCCGTCATTCATAATTCAGCCGTCGTCCATTAAAGAATAATCTTATCAATCTTATACGATGTACTATTTGATAGATACAAACATACCTGATTTATTAGTAACTATCAACTTTGAAAAGGCATTGGATTCAGTTTCTTGGGACTTCATATCCGAAGTAATGAAATCCCTAAATGCTGCTGAATCTTTGATACAACGGATAAAACTATATATTATTCACCCATGCAAACAATTTTGTCATCTTTCCTCACTGGTGTATATTACATCGTGGTTGCAGCAAGAAGATCCCATTTCGACGTATATATTTTTATTGGATTATAACTGGCTCATTATCAGTATATCAAAAATGGTTCAGACGAACCAAAACAAAGTTCTCAAAAAAGGAATGCCCATACTTACTATATATATATCTTCAAATCTTGGTAAGACAGGAAAGGGGATATATATATATTGTTTTATGATATATTAAACAATGAACATTCTTGCCCGCAAAAGTGAATGGATGGATGGGAGGGATATTTCAATAGAGAAAGGAAAATAAAATTCACCTCCCTAAGATACAGCCAGCATACATATTGAGGAGTAGCTATGTTTTCAAATTTGCATGCAACCTATCTTAAGATTCCGTAATCCTCCTAAGGCAGTTTTGTACGCCCCTTCATAATTTATTTCTGTGGCAATAAATATTCAAAATAACAATAGCAATGTATATATTTTATGAAAGCGCATCCCATGACAAATTCACTTATATGATTTGCAGAACTGTTGCTACTGCAGTGTAGAAAATATTCAAAATTAAAAGAAATTGAATTGAAATTTCGTGAAAACTGTTTAGCATATTTCAAATGTGATGCTACACCTTGATCAAAGACAACTAGAACTAATACACATCGTCTCGGTTTTTATAAGTTCGGCTTAGTTTTCTAATTATTCAAGTCTTAATGTAGAAAGTTATAATATAATCAAATTTTGTCAATTCAATTTAGTTAAATGCTATAAAAATAATACTAGGCGGAAATTTAAAAAAAGTGGTGTGCCATTTACTAGTTCTAGTTTTCTTTGATCAACGTATACCATCAAATTTGAGATATGTTAAACAGTTTTCAAGAAATTTCAATTGAAAATTGGACGCTATTGTTTCCATTTCATTTTTTATTTTGAGTATTTTCTACACGGTATGAGCAACAGTTATGTAAATTACATAATGTTGAATATTTATTACTACAGAAGACAAACTATCAAGGGGTGAACAAAACTGCCTCAGTGTACGTAAGTAGTATACAAAGAGTAAATTGACGTTGTAGCGCCTCACTGCGCATGCGCAGAAAAAAATGTGGCGGTATTGTGGCGGTGTGCGCATGCGTGAGTGATGTGAGTGGAGGTGGGTTCAAAATGGCGGCTACTCACCAACCACACAGTCCGCCATTTTGAACCCACCTCCACACACCAGTGCACTGATTGACACCGGTGTGGTGGAGGTGGGTTCAAAATGGCGGCCTGTGTGGTTGGTGAGTATCCGCCATTTTGTACCCACCTCCACACCAGTGCACTGACTGACACGGGTGTGGTGATGCGTGAGTGGATATGTGTGTGGAGGTGGGTTCAAAATGGCGGCTACTTACCTCCCACACAGTCCGCCATTTTGAACCCACCTCCACACACCAGTGCACTGATTGACACCGGTGTGGTGGAGGTGGGTTCAAAATGGCGGCCTGTGTGGTTGGTGAGTATCCGCCATTTTGAACCCACCTCCACACACCAGTGCACTGACTGACACGGGTGTGGTGGAGGTGGGACCAAGATGGCGGCCTGTGTGGTTGTGTAGTATCCACCATTTTGAACCCACCTCCACACACCGGTGTCAGTCAGTGCACTGGTGTGTGGAGGTGGGTTCAAAATGGCGGATACTCACCAACCACACAGGCCGCCATTTTGAACCCACCTCCACACACCACCACACACCAGTGCACTGACTGACACCGGTGTGTGGAGGTGGGTTCAAAATGGTGGATACTACACAACCACACAGGCCGCCATCTTGTCCTTACCTCCACCACACCCGTGTCGGGCTGTGTGCACTGGTGTGTGGGAGGTGGGTTCAAAATGGCGGCTACTTACCTCCCACACAGTCCGCCATTTTGAACCCACCTCCACACACCAGTGCACTGATTGACACCGGTGTGGTGGAGGTGGGTTCAAAATGGCGGCCTGTGTGGTTGGTGAGTATCCGCCATTTTGAACCCACCTCCACACACCAGTTTGGGTTCAAAATGGCGGACTGTGTGGTTGTGGAGTGGGAGGTAAGTATCCGCCATTTTGAACCCACCTCCACACACCGGTGTCAGTTGACAGGAGGTGGGTACAAGATGGCGGCTTGGTTTTAAGGGTGGTGGGAGGTGAGTATCCGCCATTTTGTACCCACCTCCACCACACATCATCAGTGGGTACAAGATGGCGGCCTGTGTGGTTGTGTGGTGGGAGGTGAGTATCCGCCATTTTGTACCCACCTCCAGTGAAAAACGTATAAAAGGAGTCGATTTTTAGGGAAAGGGGTGTATTCAAATTGACTTACCTGACCTGCCTGCCTGCCTCCTGGGGTTTTTCCATCACGGTTGTGCGCAGGTGTATGACGTCACTTCCGGTCTGCGTGAATCGGGCGTGACCTGGGACTGTGGGATGCATGTACTGACTTGGTTCTGGGGTTTTTTCCCTCACGGGGAGGTCACGTGATCAGTTCAAGGTCATATCCATTTTTTATCGATATGTCAACCCCACACCCAGTCCATTAGATACCCCTTCAACTCACCTTCAATTTGATACCTCACTCGACCCCATTGGTCCATTAGGGGCTCTCCTAGCTCCAAAAAGGCTATTTTCATACCCTTTTGGCCGCCACGCATGCGCAGAATCACCCTAATTCAACCCACACCCAGTCCATCAGATGCCCCTTCAACTCACCTTCAATTTGATACCTCACTCCACCCCATTGGTCCATTAGGGGCTCTCCTAGCTCCAAAAAGGCTATTTTCACACCCTTCGGCCGTCGCATCGGGCGTGACCTGGGACTATGGGATGCATGTACTCACTTGGTTCTGGGTATTTGTCATCACGGGGAGGTCACGTGATCAGTTCAAGGTCATATCCATTTTTTTCCATCACGGTTGTGCGCAGGTGTATGACGTCACTTCCGGTCTGCGTGAATCGGGCGTGACCTGGAAAAAGGATTGATCTGTAATCTGTGTTGTTGTTGTTGTTGTTGTTGCTCCCTTTTTTTTTGACTAACCCATCAGAATAGTACGTATCACGGACTACACCCGTAGAGCTACATCTGGTCTATAAAACACGTCCCTCTGGATCCCACACCTTCATTTCTACAGAGCCATGGCGGAGATCCAGCCCAATGCGACTCGCATTTTACAGTATGCCACCGTGGTGAATTCATTCACGGGTTACCGAGCAGTGGTCCGGTCCATGTTTGCAGATGGTGACGACAACGAGGGACGACGCCAGATCCTGAACGAGTTCACAGAAGCGGTCCTCCACAGAGTGCACTCGATGGAGAGGCGTGCCATCACTCACCACTACTGGACTATGACAGCCATCCTTGATGCTCGCGCTATGGACCAGGAGCGCTCACGCCGGAACCAGCGCCGGCTGGTTAGCCTCATACTAGTCTGTGCCCTATTCACCCTGGCGCTGTGGTATTGACACTATAAATACAGGGGATGAGACAGAGTGTGTGTCATTCTCCCTTCGACATTTACAGCAAGCATGTCACTACGCGCCATCCTGCCTCTTACACCCAGTGTGAGGTTATACATTTATCAAGATAAAGTCACGCTGGTGAAAGACGATCAAGCTATTTACTGGACGCCCGCTGAGGGGCTATCGAATCCGGTGACACTACAGCGTGATGGGTGGACTAAGTTTAAACGGGTGTTGAGCGGTGAGTTGGACGGAGACCTCATCCACCTGGACAACGCCATCTACGTATATTCCGTACCACCTGTCCACATACGTCTGGGTCCCTACCAAGAGCCTACGCGAAGTATCAGCCTAACTTCCTCTGTGTGGTCAGCCTTGGAGAAAATAGTGCCTATTGTGGACCAGTTGTTTACACCGGACGACCGATCACCCGACCAATTGGCATGGGCTCGTGCTATGGAAGACGCGGCGGTTGAACCCCATGAACAACTACATGAACCCGACGACGATGCCATTGATTACCCCGCTAGACTCAGTCAGCCCAATGACATGACCACCTGATCCTTTGATCTCACGGGGTTCTCCTATAAATACGAGAGACAGTGAAATCTGGTACCATTCACGGACTGACCATGACGGAGCATATAGTACTGGCGTATTTCAGCTTGACCCCCGAGGTTTTCCTGCACGTGTATGCGGATAAGGTCGATATCATGGAGGAGGTGGTGGGAGACACGGACCCTACACAACCGTGCCCGGTTCACATTCGTCTGTCCCGGGAGGGCTGGACCAAATTCAAACGGGTGTTGTCTGGTGAACTGGACGGCGACCTCATCCACTTGTGTCACGATGTGTACATCCGACGCGGCCCTTTCTTTGCTCAATTGGCTCGGCTAGATGGAGGTACAGTGCATTTTACCCTTCACCCTGATCTATGGTCTGTATTGGAAGATGCCGTGGTGGATGTGGATGAAGTGCTTATCAAGCGGTCATCAGACGAGTTGGACTGGTCATTGACCATGGCCACTGTGGAAGTCCACGAAGAAAATCAGAAAGAAACTCCGGCCCAAGATATACCCGTTATAAATAAACGTTAGAGCCAGGGTCCATCATCATTTTGTCACCATGAAGCGCTGGGAGAAGGTGTTGGATAACTTATACTACAGTCCCGACAGTC